>WOGL01000038.1:1574-23685 GCA_015342145.1 Leptinotarsa rubiginosa | reverse complement strand
GTACTGACGATGCCCTATAGGCTGAAACAGCTGTCTACCAGTGGCTCTTAAATTGAAATCAATATGGGGGTGATCAGAATGGTACTTATTTATTTATCTTTTGATTTTTATGGAATTATTTTCCAGCAGCTTGGCTGCATTAACCTTTTTCGATTTTATATATAAACTAGGTATTTTCCATCAAAATAATTAACGAAAATAAATGGGGTGGGGCAAAATTTTGGCCGTAGATTCATATATTTTTTACTAAGTTCGTAGTATTTGCCGGTGATTGTGAATGTTTCTTGAACTTTTGTTTCAGTTTCTACCACATTAACAATTAAGATTACATTCATATCTTTGACATTTCCACATTTAAAGTCATGTATGCTTTCGGCATGCTCCATTATTCCAAAAATCATTACTACCTGAAACAAAACTACAACAGTAATGAAATAAAGGAAAGAAAATGAAATAAAAAGCCGGGTGACTTAGGCTAGCTTCGAAAAAAAACGAAAAATGCTTTATTACCTATTTATCTTTAACAAAATCAGGGTCTGATGTACAGATCATTTATAATATTTACATCTCTTCCACATACGGGAGTGGTAGTGGGTAAGAAAAAGGATTGCTACAGAAAAGGGGGAATTAGCAGGATGATACCTCAATATTCAGTCCCACGACAGGCCGATGGAAGGCGCTCCCGCCCCCGTCAAATTTTTTAAATGGGAAGTATAGGCATGGGAAGTATAGGCTTGTGATATATCGTTTGAAACGTCTCTTCATTCTCTAATAATTATTTAACTTTATTATAGGTTTTCATTTATACATTTTTGAAAAGATTTTTTATTTTCATTTATTATTTTCATTATCGGATGGTGTGAGAAATGAAGTACATATGTTTTCGAATGAAAACCAGAAAGATATCTAGAGAAAACTGCATCGGTTGTTGTTCCATGTCTTGTGGTAGGCTCATTTCAGTTATTATTCATTTGTTCTTCTAATTTATCTTGTAGAAAGTTTGCCAAGAGTTGTCTATCTTCGGATGCGAAATTAACATTGAAATCTCCTTTTGAAATCAGTGGAGGAATGGTTTGAAAACGTAGAATCATTTTTTCCTAGTCTGAAGGACCTTTCTTGTTCAGCATACCGTTTTTGGAAATTTCGGCCACATTGTCCCACATAAACATTACATTCTTTGGCATGCAACCACAAGTTTTCGAATCTAAACGATACGGAAATTTTGCACTATGCAAGGAAGGGTTACAAACTCAATTATTTAGAATCCTTGGAAATTTACAAGCATAAACATTGCGGGTGCAACCTATTAAATAATCAAATCGATTTATTATTTAGTTTACTCGCCGGTTTTCAAATTGGCAGACCCGCATTGTTAACTGTAAATTCAGGTACTCAGTCGAACCAAGTACCTCTATTATAGTACCTACAGGGGTAGTATATAATGGCTAATGTAATGAATCATTGTTATTTTTTGTATAAGTTTGAAAATGTCCGTATAGGACAAAACTGCAGTGACGTTAGTTACAAATAAAAATCGTAAAAAACATAGAAAGTTCCAATTCCCTTTTCTTCATTATGATATCCTACCACGTAGTAACGGCTACATCCATCAATTTAATAAAATTCGTTTTTATTGAAATTTTCAGTGTGAAAATTATATAACTATTACCATGGATAGTGTTATTAATTTCCATCTAATGAAGGGTCAGTGTATTTAAAACCTACTAAAATGAAATTTCATCTTTTGTTCTCAGATCCCTAAAACGAATATGAAACTGTTGAACCTGAAAGTAGTAATAATAATGACATTTTACATAAATACTATTCAACCTTCGAATGTGAATGAAAATAATTCAAACACAACTGTGAACTGATGAATTTACTCATCCATGATTGGTCTCGAAGGAAGTGATTTATTATGATTGAGTCAAATTAGTTATTTGAGAGGTTCCTGATTCCGTCCCATAATTTAACTGTTAGTGCTTTAGCCTTTGGTGAAATTAATAGATCGTGCTCAAAAGGTTTCAATTATTGTTTGAAAATTCATTTTCATTATTTTCTAACATTCCAAGGTACATTTGTTATTATACCAGAGTTCACGTAGGTTTTCTAGTAGTCGAGCTGACATATAAACATAATAACAATGACAAAAACAATGAGTGTGAAACATCTACCTTCAGACCTTCTTTGGAATATTGTTCTCATGTAAGGAGCTCCGCCCCTAAACATACCCTGAAACTGCTGGATTCCATCCAGAAAATAGCCATCCACCTGACTGGTAGTCTAGATTCTAGAACATCGAAAGAATGTTGGTGATTTGTCTCTCTTTTATAGATACTTTCACGGGAAGTGTTCAAATAACCTGGCACATTAGATTCCACTAAGAGCGGTACATATCAGAAATTCACGATGGACTGTGGCTGCTCATCGTTTCGAAGTTCAACTCAGTACACCTCGAACTTCACTATTCAAGAACTTTTTCATTTGGAGAACGGCGTTTATATTGAATAAACTTCCTGAGAACGGTTTTCCAAATTGATTTGATCTTCAGCAATTCAAATCTAATGTGAATCATTTCTTTTGCACAGGCACCGATCTAAGAGCGCCTCAAGGATTTTCCTGTAGTGCTTGTGTTTCGCCCTCAAGAATAGTATCCAAAATTGAGAACAGTAGATTTCAAACACCTTAAGTGTACTTAGAACCTTTAAAAGATATGTTTTATCTGCGGATACGAACCAATATTCATGGAAATTAATTGAGTTAAAAATTTTCACTACAGCTTTTTCATTCATTCGACAAATCTAGCCCTTCACAATCATTGCTCCCAGCACTGACTGTGAAAAAACGTTCGTCTTTTCACACATTTCGGTATTTTTAAAGTAAAAATATTTCACAAGTAATTATTAGCTGTGTGGTATTCTATCATCAATCAATTGAAGTGAATTGTCAAATAAATCGGAATAATAAATTCACAAATTTAAATAAATTGTCATCAGGTACTAAACCTTGCGAACAAAATTATATGAAAACTTGAACATTGAACTATTTTTCTGCCTTCTGGCTTCTAGAGAACGGCCTGATTTGACCTCCTTTTCGAAAAAAATTGAAATATTGATTTTAATCGTCCCATTTTGTCTTTAAAATATATACCAAATTTGAGATCAGAGCATTTTTGATATCTACTCATAATGTGGATCTCCTTGGATGATTTTGTTGAAGATTTTGAATGAACGACTGACATGACGTTGAGCATGTGATTCAATTTCATTTCTAAAATTCAAAGTCACACAAGCATATTCTGCGTTGTTTTTAAATAACTTTCAGGAGTTTATGTTTTCTTAAAGATCACATCTCACAATTCCTCTCCTCATCCAGGTCAAACTTGAGAAAGTTGCAAATATTTTCCTAACTTGTTTTATTTTCTGTTTACTTCCCATCAATTAGTTCATTTCAAACTGTCTCTAGTTTCGAATTCTCATCTAACTTTTACTGAAATTCTCGGAATTTTCTCAGAGAATATTTTCTGTGTCACACAGTGTGTCAAACGAATATTTATTACGAAGGTAAACAAATGTGTTTACAATGCGATCAAATGATGAACATTTTTGTTTCTTTTTTGAGTACATGTGAACAAATAATTTTTCAAACTGAGTTGAATAAACCTATGTTGAATATTCACTTAGGCATGAAATTCCTACTTTCGATTTGAAATAAGCGCTTCTCTTTGTAAGCTGCATTGGGAAGCATGTCGAGTTGAATATAAATATTGATTCACATGAATATCTGTCAGTATTTCTTCTGTCACATTTGATCCTAAATCAAGTTTCTATTTGGTTCATTGTTATACCTACTTCATCAATAGAAACTCCGATAATTACACTTTTTAGAAAACAAGTATTGGGTTAAAAATAGCCGAAGGCATTTGTCCTGACGAAGACGTCATCTATGGGATCAATAGAAGACTCAATCTTCGACAATCAGAGAGGAACGAGGCGTCCCAAGGCCTCTGTTTTTCAATGAAGCTTTCACTGCAAGGCAACTAGATAAAACCGGAGCTTAAAAAATAAAGCTTTCATGATCCAACATCAGACAGCGCTGTCTCAACACGTCATAGGTATTATTACTGGAATCACGAATGCATTGCTGGATCCAAGGGACAAGCCTAAGTAAGAAGGCGAAGAGAATTTTCAAAGTACTCTCAATGCTCTCAAGACAGCTAGATGAAGTCAGAGACCGAAAACAAAGCGTTCGTGATCCACAGACCACCAGATAGTGCTGTTCCGAGGCACCATGGTGATGCTAGGCTAGGCTAAGCTGATAGTGGTGATATTCGTGGATAGTCTTCTGTCAATCCATAGATATGGCGTATCCGTCTCAGGCATCAGCAGGACATCAGCAGTTCATTCGTTGTTCAGCCTGTTATCACTGATGAGACATATAGCGTGTCGAAACAATGCTGTATGGAGTTGGATCAAGAATGCTTTGTTTTATAGCATTATTAACAAGACTCCTTTTGTGGTAGAACTCTGTTATTTAGTATGTTATTTTGTTAGAAATGTATAGTTAGGTGTCGATACCTGTTTTAATATTTTTGCGCAAAATCGAAGTACTCGAGGTAGCCATGTTAGCTTGCCTTTTCTGTTCGTGTAAGGAACGACGCCAGTCGAGATTAGTGTAATCCGAAAAAGCAAATTTGTGAGTAAAATTAAATCTCCATTTTTCTCTTGGTAAAGACGAAAGGAAGATTGTTCAACTTTGCAGCCCGTTTCAACCATTCAAGATGAACTACTTTCCCCAGACAATCGTTTCTCCGGATTTTACCTGGTCATGAGGATTGGGAGGGTGGTCAATCTGTAGAGCCTGTCAAAAACTATTATTCAGCCCAAGGATGCTTCATCTACTCCACTAGTTGTCTTTCCTTCCATCATTTGGTTACGGCGTACCTGAATGGAGTAGATGGTACAACTTCTGGCTTCAATCAACTTCGTGGGACATACAAGATAGTATATATAAACCAATTACAACATTTTGCATGTTCTACCTGCCACATTTTTTAAATTTACATCATAATTGTGTGTAATAGCCCTCGTACAGTACTGTACGATCGCTCTCATTTTTTTAAACACTTGAATAAGGTTATTACATGATAAATTATTGTTTTATATTGGTTGAACTGATTTGAAATCATTAGTTGATATAGCAATGTCAGTTGCAATTGTCTATTGTTATATTGTGATTGATGAAAGTATTTGTTTGACTTCAGATTCCTCCCTAAGTGATTATTGAATATTCATGTATGATTTTTAAAATTGATGAAATATTACACGAAGTGTACACCAACTTTTTTTTGCATCTTGTTTTCCCTTTTTGGAGAAGATCTGAGTAATCTTTTAAAAAGAATTGGGTGGCGTCCAAATTTAACTACAAACACAGTCAATTAATGAACCTCGACCACATGCTTTACCTATTTCAATAGCTAACGGCACAAATGTTTCCTATAAAAGAAAGGAAACAGTACAATTCAATCTAATTGCCTTTCAGTAAAAGCTGCAGTGAAAGACGGCGGACAAATTTCATTCAGCGGTCGATCTCAAAGCTTGGCTTTTCAAGAGATCGCCTTGGGGCCTCGTTTTTTTTATATTCGTGGATTGAGTCTTCTGTCAATCGCATAGATGGCGTCTTTGTGAGGGAAGATGCCATCATCTTGCTTCCACACATCTGTAGTTCATAACATAGAATACTTGCCTTATCTAAAATGGAATTCGCTCATCTGAATCACTTTCACATCAGCATTTATCTGAATTGTTATAGTATATCAATTAACCAAAGTATGTTATATCATCTTGAAGATGATCACTTGGTGATCGAAACACGTGTCGAGGTGTTAAAATAACGGTTTGGTATTGGAAAAAACTCCAGTAATATTCATTACTACATCAAAGGTTTCAAACAGTGCATCACAAGTGAAGTATGTTATATAAGAATATATTTTATATGAGAATCACTTTTTATGTCACGAATTCATTTCTACCACTTTCCCAATTACTATACGGATTGTATCTGACAAAATACAAAATACCTGCCGGCTCATTGGCAAGCGCTAGAACACGTCACAGAAACTTCAACATCTGATAACATAATTCCAAGGGTGACAAATGATCACATCGACGAGAAATCCAACACCCTGTGACTCTATCTCTCTATGTTCATGATATTTCGCTAACAAGGATATTCAATCGAGACATGCATAAATTGATGCGTTATTAAAATGTTTTTTTTTCACAAAATACCCCCAAACGTATTTATTCATTCCTCATTTATCGATTTCGAATTCACTATCATTGTATTTATGTCGTACTCTAGAAAGCAGTATGATACTCATTCAGAAGAACCCAAAGGCTCATCAATTTCCAGATGGTTGAATTTACTCAAGGGTCTTATGGAACTTTGGCGGTATTTTCATTAGGCCGATGAATTTTAAAAATATTGATATTCAATTTGAAATATGGAATTTTCGTTAAAGCATTGTATTTGTTGCTTTCAGATATAATGGAGAAATTGTCAAGAATAATTCTTGGAATCTCAATACCTGTATAGCAGTAACTATATGTATACTGTTACGACTCGTAATTAATTATACAAATTTAGTCATAATCAAATGATGATTCTTGTTATTTTGGTAGGAAATTAACCAGACTTCAAGCACATAGGTATATATTCAGCTCCTTTTTCTATTCATACATAAGGCAACAATAATTCATAATTATAATATCAGTAATATCTTCAATTAAAATTATTATAAATATTTTGAATTTTCGAACAGCCTGCTCCTTCGCCGTAATTTCGCTTATTCAATTATTCAATTCTAGCCTTCGTCGGAAATTTCTATTTGCCATATCAACTGGATCACTAGACGTTATTTCATCATATCAGACACACTTGTAATTATTTAACATTCTAATTGAATGTTAAATACAGTGACACTGAACGAAGAACTTTGGGATTGAATATCAAAACATCATTTCTGCAGAATTATAGATATCGAATTGGATCCAAAACAAGCACCTTCACCCACAATCAGAAATGCAATACTCTTCTCGACGCAGTTTCACCAACCAAGTGGGTATAATCAGGGTATGAAGAGAACCTATTTCTAATTCTGAAACTCTAAATTCCGTTGCACATCGATGATTTCGACGAGTGATATATCCATTAATGATATTCGATGAAAATTGGCGGAATTTTTTTTTCGTGAAAGTCCACGCAAATTTCAACAGAGTGCCATGAGTAACCATTAATGATATGAGCTGGAAATTAGTGCTAAATTTTCTCGTTATAGTTCCCGCAAATTTCATAAAAAAGAATACAATGTGCTGTTTGGAATGGGGTCTTTGCCACTGTTCATAGTTCTCATGGCACATTTTGCTATTTCCAGACTTTCGAAAACATAAAAAAATCGACAATTCGATTTAACAATCTCAGACATTCTTTATTTATTCGATGTCCATTCTACGAGGCGTGTTAAGCGACACTGGAACTTTCTAATAATAATAATAATACTTCGTCTTTATTAACTCCAGGTAAATACAGGTTTATACAATACATTTTTTATTACAGTGAAATAAAAGGCAGAGTTCAGTTTATTTTCGTCTATAGGCGATAAAAATGAACTGTTCTTTCACTCAACCTCGAAATACACCTTCAAATATTTTTTTAGAATAGAACTTTGAAAGAACTAGGGCAAGTACTGATTGAGTTTGGGTGATCTATACTACTATCGTAATCATAAAATATATTGCAGAAGAAGATGATTTTAATACAATTTTTTTATTTAAAATTGTATTGGATTTAAATTGGTACGGTATACTTCCAAATTCCATATGTGAAAGATCTCTTGAAGAACTCATTTCTAAACTGAGGAGGGGTTAAGGAAGTATATGCCTAATATTTACGTTGTGTACATCAGTTCTTTTTGTATTATTTTATGATATAAATAAGGCGGTTTTTTCGTTGTTATCATTTTATGAAACGAACCATTAGTATGCAGAAACCTTCTTCTCTCCCTGTTTTGCCACCCAGCTAGTTTTAAGGTGTGCGATATCGCTTGCCTTCTTCTCACTTCAAAGATCAGACGTAAATATTGATTTTTAACAGTTTAACTGATCTGCATAACGTGAAGAACCCATAACGTTTATTCTAACCATTTCCTCGATTATTTTTCTCTTTTGTTGCTTGCCAAAGGTTGAAATATTTGACTTATTCCGTTAATAAGGATACACTGGTCAGTAGCAAATTTGATAAAAGAGAAAAGTTCATTGTTCATCAGTTGCACAGCATCTTCGAACATTTGTGATGGAAAGCTGTAATATATTTGCGTATCATCAGCAAACAGATGGACGTTACAAATATTCAAGATTCTGATAAGATAAGAAGTTTAGATACTGAGAAGCAGTGGTGTGCGTGTTCTTTGCAATGAGTTTCAATGGCTCGCTTAGTCTGACCGATATATTTTTGTCACAGTCCTCACAGTTTTTTCCATATATCCCCGAATTTTCATTTCCCAACATCTTGTCTTCAAAGTTACCTACCTAACATTTGTTGGAGTGAGCAAGAAGTTTCAAAGGCTAGTTTCATGTTCAACTTTTTGAAATATAATATAATCTGTTGGGGTATCTTGGTTCACACGGAGGGTGAATGAACTTTGAATCCGAGTCTTTTTGAAAAGTCGAAGATTCACGAAGATTTTCCCGAAATATATGTTTCCTAATCAACTCATCTACAATATTTGTTGATACTTGTTGATTTCAGCTATCTCCTCGATAACATTTTTTTCATGTCGTTCTTTTTTTCACTTGAAAGAAACGTAATCAGCCTATGAACAAGAAACTTCAGACCTGCTATGTTCTGAACAATGGTGTGTGTGAGCTATCAGGAATGTATCTTAACGTACTGGTATTCTTCCTGTGAACATAAAAGTCTAGACTCTGTTTACTGCTGATCATTCCAGAAATGGTTACTCTTCGTTCTTTTCGATCTCATATGTGAACTTAATTTAGGGGTTGAGTTATTAAGATTCGTAAATACATCATCTACATATCGGATTGACGTACGTGGAAAAAAATCTAAGTTACCTTCTGCTTCCAATTCATATTTGCTCATGAACAAATCAGCTATGAAGGGGGATAGTGAGTTTTCCATTTCCATTTCTTGATGTTGTCTGAAGAAATAGTTGTTGAAGTGAAAGCAATTCTGTTTGATGCATATAATTTAATTGGAATAAAATACTTCAATCAGAATGAATATTCAGCTACCAAGCCTGGCTTCATATTCATAAAATTTGGTTATAGAACTTATTATATGCTAACATTTCTTTCTAACGGGTGGTCTTGCTATTTGTTATTAACAACAGATGTATATTGCAGCTGTACTTCGAATCATTTCCCAATATTCATAAAAGATGATATGTGTGATTGATGACTTGTTTATTTTGTGGAAATTCATGATTACTTTAATGAAATGGTCTCAAAATCCTACCCATATGTAATGAAAATGCATTTGTTGAAAGACATGGAAATCAACAAATCAATTAAAAACCCGAAATATATACTCCTAAACGAACAACTCGATTTATGTAGGTCTCCACTCTTGAATTTAGAAGTTTAACAACCCATATGATGTTCGGTGTTGAATTTTATAGTTGGCACCCTTGTTCATTGAACTACCTCTCTTTCTAGCTTACCTAAAACCTACCGATATAACCGTGCCCCATCAACTGAGCTGATTCAAAAGAGATGCTAGGATTCATAAAAATATACAATATTTTACTTCATAATATTTTTAAGTTTCAGTTCAAAAAAAATACTTCATTACTGCACCCTGCAACTATATTCAAAAAAGTTGAAGACTAATCAACTGAAATGTGTTTGGAGAGAATTTCAGTTACTCAGAGTCCATTCCTTACTGACTTCCTTCTATCATTTGCTGAAAACGATTATTAAATGTTCACTGTTACTCTGTTGCTTTGACCAAAACATGTCACTCGACAATTGACAGCTGTATAATCTCATGTTTTTGACAAGTGGTTATTTTTTTTTTCATAGAAATCATAATATGGTAAATAATTACTTTAATGTTTTCTCTTGATACATAACATATTAAGAACAACTTACGAGGCCGAAAATATTTGACAAGAATATTTTGCCAAAAATCATAGCAAACTGTCCTGAATATTTCTTTCAACTTTTAACGGGTGATGATCAACTGTATTGCCAAACATGCGCCAAACTGACTATTATAAGACAAGTATAGCTGAGGCTAATTATAATACTGATGATCTTCAAACATGAATCAACCTCTGACGAAAGCACCAAACTCTTACGAAGGTTCGAAATAGATGAACACTTCAATCTAGCAGACCACTATTGAAACCATCATGCAGTCACTATTCACTGTGGTTCTGGCGTTGAATCTGGTCATTATTACGCTTTGGTCAAAGACGAAACGGACTGATTTAATTTTGACGATAGTTGTATCACTATTTGTTTCATTATCATTATCATATTCATTATCACTATGTTTCATTATTTCATGAATTGTATTACTTTCTTCTTTACTACTTCCAGTATAGTATTATTTGTCATTATTGGAAAAAATCTGATTACCTATTGTTATCCTTCGAAGTCCACCTCCACTTTTTTCATATACCTTCAACGTGTTGAAGCTTTTTATCGAAATTAAATATTTCATCTTTGTTTTTCAATATCAAATATAAATTTCAAATATCCCTTTCTCGCGACAAGAATTCGGGTAGAAATTTGTATAAGATACTAATGATAATTTTTCCATCTTCTATCAGACATAACTTTTAGGTTTTTTATTGTTTCATGTTCAATTTAATCCATAACTTTGTCTTTCATTATTTTTTCTGTATTCATATGGAAGAGGACTGAAAGAAACATGCATCTGCATCATTTTGGCAATAGGTTCAAAAACTTTTGAGAGTATTACAATTTTATTAACGAACATCCATACAGGAATTGGATTGAAGGAATAGTTCGATAATAACCCGATTGGGTTAGGAAAAAAGGTAATAATGAATGGAAAGATCAGTTACTCGGTAACATCATACTTGTTCTTGGAGAAAAAACGTCTAACTTCCTCTTTCACGTTAGTTGTATGAAAACAGAACTTGAATTACTTCAACTGGAGCCAACGTAAGTTACTCAAAATGAGGTACCGGAGTAATACATAATTTAACACTTTAATCCAATAAATACTTTTGAACAGAACATGTATATTGTAGCTCATAATTTATTAGTAAATTCATTATATTGGAACATGAAAATTTGAAAACATAAGTACTTTCAAATCTTTATGGTGACTAATAATAAATCTTTGTAATTTTTTGTCTTTAGGGTTTTGAATGGAATTTGATGCTTCTATGTTTATTATAGCTCATAATCTATTAGTAAATTCATTATATTGCAACATTCAAAAACATAAGTAACATTTTACTTTCGAATATTCATGGTGATTATTAATAAATCTTTGTATTTTTTGTCTTCAGGTTTTTGAATGAAATTTGATGTGTCCACCTTTCAATTCGAATATAATATAATTAATGAAAGAATCGGTACACTATTTTCAAGAAAACTCCATTACAACATCTGGCGAGAGAAATTTAACAAAAAACAGTGACTTTTTAGGCATTAAGCGCTTTCTAAATTCACATTTAAATAAAACAAAGTATGTGTGAGATATCATTATATTTTTTTATTTGTTTGGAATACCTATTGATGCCATTATGTCTGGAATATAACATCGCTCAAATGTCCACCACGAGTTATCAGGATGGAGCGCATCCGAAACGTCAAATTTTCCGTGACTCATGCGTATAAATCAGGCTGAATTTGAGCGATGGCGTGGGTAATGTTGGCTTTGAAGACCGCTGTGGTTTGTGGCTTATTCGAATCCACCTGCGACTCAAGAAAACCCCACAAGAAAAAGTCTAACGGGCCAAATCGCACGATCTCGGTGGCCAGTTCACACCACCTCCACGTGCGATGAACATGCCCTCGAATCGCTCGTGCAGAATAATTAATATGACATGATCTATGTGGCAAGTAGCGCCGTCCTGTTGAAACCACATTTCGTTGGTGTCCAGATCATTCATATGAGGCCAAAAGAAGTCGGTAATCATCGACCTATAGTGCTTGCCATTGACAGTGATGGCCTAGCCAACGTCGTTCTCAGAGAAATATGGATTGATGATGCCGCCAGCCCAACTGCTCCAGAGCCCATTCAGCGAACACACGTCGTTGTTTAGGGTCGTTTACCTTCAGTTCCTGGATTTTGTACGGGTGCAGGCCCATGTCACGACGCGAAATTTGCCAAGTTGTGTTCTGCGAACGGCCGAAGTCTCGTGAACAACATAAAACCGACTGCCTCGGATTCTCCTACACACTTTCACAGATAGCGGCGTTGTTTTCGGCAGACCTTGCGTTTCGTTGACGTACGAGTGTTGATCGGTCATTTACTGAACCAGTGGACTCAAATTTATCCACCACATTGTGAATAGTCCTCTCGGTAGGACGATTATAGCGATCGTAAAATGAGCTATGCGTGCGGTACGTTGCCCAAATCAAACTACCATTTTGATGAAACAATTTCAGAGAGCCGTGTTGGAATTATTCAAATTCCAGGCACTTTATTGTCTGGGTAGAATCTTTCCTGTACTGACGAGAGGAAATACCTCAAAACCGTGGTCTGCAGGTGATCCACTTGAATAATTTCAACATGGTCCTGCTGCTGGATGAACAAGAAACATCTGCGGGACTAGCCTCTGTGAAGTATCCTGTATACATGTCTGTTGGATTTAATTTAATAACCAGCGTGGTATCAGCCGGGTAATTTTACAGAAGTTTACCAAAGCCTACTATGTAGGTAGTTGGGAGAGGTTGATATTTCGAAATTGTATTTCAAAATATTCATTTTTTTATATATAACAATTTTATCATTCGCTCGTGTTGTTGCATGCTATATCCGTCTGTGGTGATTTAACAAAATGACAAGTAATTTGACAGATGTAGCTTCATCAATGAAAGGTACAATTAATTTAATGGAAAACATCGACCCGAAATTCTGAAAAGTACACCAAATGGATCATAGATTTCCATGTAGGCGAAATTAATTATTATTCTCTCAAATATTTCGTTTTGTACCGTTCCTGTGTTTGATATCTGTTTCATTTCTACAACGAATGATTGGAGTACAAACTGAATAAACAAATTCGAACTCGTGTAATTCAATGTTCATGTTTGAAAATAATTGTTTCGAAAGCGCGGCTTTTTCCAGTTTGAAAAAAACTGTGCAAAATCTATATTTTGAATTTGGAAAATTATTTTCTTTTTTTTGTATAAAGATGGGAAAGTAGGCAACCAATAACTTTATCCCAAAATCTGCTGAGAAATACCCGTTTTCAATTTGACACGGAATGTATATGTCTGTGATTGAATTAAATAACCG
The DNA here is from genome assembly GCA_015342145.1 of Leptinotarsa rubiginosa. Lineage (NCBI taxonomy): Eukaryota > Metazoa > Arthropoda > Insecta > Coleoptera > Chrysomelidae > Leptinotarsa > Leptinotarsa rubiginosa. The sequence goes on along the minus strand of WOGL01000038.1, from coordinate 10,161 downwards.
TGTTTACGTCTTCTGAAGTTCAGGAAGTAATAGTGTTCTTGAACCAAAACTTCAAAACTACTTCATGAGGACGGTAAATTTCCATGTTAGTGAAATTTTCTACCGATACTCTACCAGTTGTGTAGTTTGTGATATAAAGAAATAAAATACTTTGTCTAATTTCCACTCACTCAATGTATTGATATTAATACGACCAAGGTTTCGGTTTTTACACCATTCTCAAGTATTCTAACACAGTGTTGAAATTCCGAACAGTGTGCAATTCCGAACAATTTTTTTTTTATTAAAAACTGAATAGGAATACATGATTTTCGTGAGAATCCATTATTGAATGATTGAAATAAACTGTTTGGACTTTGGATGGACTTTTTCTCCCAGTTTGTATCTGAAACGAACTTTGAGCATGATCTAGATTTCTGTGAAGAGTTGTTTTTTAAATTAATTACTTATTCCATTTTTTCGACATTTTTTTATGAAAATGGAGGAGTAGAAGGCCAAAAAGTGTTTTTTATAAACTTATCTCTCATGGAAATTATTACCGATAATAAAACAATTAATTTCTTCATTTCAAATAGTGGATATCTTCTGAAATGAAGGTTTCTCATTCAGATCTTCTCAATATTAATAGATTCTGTCTTGAATAATTTTGATTGATTAATATTAGGCTGATTGAAATGAATGGAAACATATACCTAGTTCATAACAGGGTGAGAATCGTTTGGTGAAGAAATTCAGCATTCATTCTCTAGTTGAAAATGTAGGTATTTTGTGATTGAGGAGGCACGAATACATTTCCGTAGCCAATAACGTCGTCTACAATATAAATTTACGCGTAGTTTTCTCATACATCTTCAAAGTGTTTACAAATCCAGCACTATTTCAATATGTTGAACCATTTCTTTTATTGGAAGTGAAGCTGCAAACGCCAACTTGGTTAGTGGAACGCGCTTCGAGAAGAGTATTGCATTTCGGATGATTGGGAAAAGTGCTCGCGTTTGAATTCATTCTACGCCAGAGATTCCAGTTATACTTTTTATCAAGCCCTATTAAGCTTTAAGCTGTGTCCGCATTCCTTCCGAACACTTCGATCGTTTCGAACGCCAAATTAGTGCTTGATATAATTAAGAATTCCACTCACGATACCAAATCCTAATACTGGTTCTTTGGGAATATCGGAATTGCAATCCGAAGTTAATACATCTCACAAATGTGATTATTTGCAACAGATTTTAGTTCACTATAAAGTTCAACATCTCTTTCTCAATCATTTGTCAACTTGCATTTTCAAATTGAGTGTTCTCTCTCATTTCCATTCCGAATAGGTTCCACCATAATGGGGTAATGAAGTAAAGCATCCAAATTGTAATATATATTCTTATCTTTTTATTACACACTGTACAAGGCAGCGTACTTGTACGGATTCGAGGTCATGTTTTATATTTCAAACTGTTTTTGTGTTCTAGAGTTAGTTGAAAATAAAGGCTTGTGTTAGACACTTCGAGTATCATTTTTGTTGTTGTGATTTCCTTCAAATTGAGAACAATATATCACACAAATAAAAAAACTTGTATCATGTTTAGTGGTGGCGACCCCATTTGTAGTTGATTGATTGTTTCAACAAGGACTTATTCAACTTCGTTTTTCGAGTGATGTGATCCTGATACATAACTATTGACCGACCCGGCGTCGCACTGGTAGCAGAACATATATGCTTTTTTTCTGCCATTGTGTCACATCAGCTTGTCTATATAGAAGGTTTTCATTTTCTCGTGAAGGACGTATTTCTGAAGATATAGGGGCTGAACGTTTCACCTTCTAGATTGTTCTAGAATCATCAAAAACATTAGAGTGTATTTGATAGCATTTCACAACACTCCACGTTTAAAAATATCACGAAATATCTAATATCATCATGAAACGAAAAAGATGTTATATGATGTGGCAGCCCTCTAGCTCGATTCGTGATGGAAATTTGCTGTTTTTACCCGACAGGCGTGGTTTTGAAGATGGAAGGACTGGAATTTTTCGCCTCCTAGGAATTTCTAGAACAGCTCAGAACGTGCGAGAGTATTCGAGAGTATTCCACAACATTTTTAGAACATTCTGAAGTATTGTGGCACGTTCAGAAATGATCGAGAATATTTCGAAACATCATAGATCATTGTGCAACATACCAGAACAGTTTCGAATACTGTTGAATGTTAAGAAATACTGAGGTCCGTTTGAAGACTTTTGTTTCAATAACCACACAATTTCCGATCAAAGTCTCGAAGCGGCTACCACATCTATAGTAACTCATAATGATTGTTTGAAGGTGATTGAGAATGTTTAATGATGAATTTCATTAGTTCGGTTTTCCATTGTCTGATATCATATAAAATGATTTAAAATCCCTGAAAGAACTGACAAAAAGAAGAATCAAAAAAATAGCTGAAAATAACAATTATATTAAGCAAAAAAAACCCTGAAATGAATTAACAGTGAAATAAAATAGAGGTAAAAATAGAACATTTGAACAAAAAATTAAAATAAAAACAATAAAAAAATATAAGAATTAAGAGATTCCTAGCCAAGTTACTTCACGATGTTTCCATAGTTAGTATCCACCAAGTCTATTTTTCGGAAAAGGAGAGATCATCGCTAACACCGCATCACTTGTATGGACTGCCCAAAATCCACAAGAAGGACGTTCCGCTCAGACCGATAATCAGCTACAGAGATTCGGCTACTCAAACCTTATCTAGATTTTTACTCCTCCTAATACAACCATTACAAGGATGAACATCATCTTTTGTGAAGAATTCAAGACATTTTGTCGAACTACTAGGGGCAATTAAAGTCACACAGCAAGATCAACTGATCAGTTTCGACGTGAAAAGCCTTTACACTAACGCTCCGATCGAGGAAGCACTGCAAATCATACAGAGGAAGCTATCTGAAGACGGGTACTTGGAAGATAGAACGAACTTACCTATAGAAGTCATTATGGAATTACAAGGATGCAGCGTACAAAACAAGATGAATTACTGTCAATCGGATCGTCACTTTCACCAGTCATAGCCAATATATATTTATGGAGTGGCTATTCAAGGAGCCCACAAGAAACCTCGTGTCTGGTTGGGATACGTTGACGACACCTTCATAACATTGAACCATGGGAATACTGAACTAGCCGCCTTCCTGAAACACATCATCAGCCTGAGACTTTCCATCACTTTCATAATAGAGAAGGAAGTCCACAACTAATTTCCATTCTTGGACGTATTGGTGAAGTGGACCGACACTAAGTGGGAAACATCTGTATACCGAAAACCCACCCACACGGAACAGTATGTGTATCACGAATCCAATCACCATCAATCGACTAAAAGAGGAATTATCAAGACTTTATTAGACCGTGCTTTCGGGCTCTGAAATACGAAGGAAGGTCTTGAGGAGGAACTAGACATCATCAAAAATGATCTTCAACGGAATGGCTACTCAAAAGCGATGGTGGAACAGCCTTTGGCTAAAAGACAGCAGGAGCCTCGCAAGGAAGAGGAGCTGTCACAACCAGTGCTTGCACTTCCCTACATCAGAGAATTATCGAAAAAGAAAAGAAGAATTGATTCCAGATATGTCAGAACCTGCTTCAGATCCTGAAACACTATCCGTAGCAGCCTCACGAAAACCAGGCCACCAAACGCGGGCTCCGATTCCAAGAACGGCATTTACCATATACCCTGTGGGTGCGGAAAATCCTGTATCGGTGAAACTAAGAGGCCATTGAAAGTTTGCATTGCCGAGCACAAAAAACACACACAGCGAGGGGAAACTAGCAAATCAGGAATAGCAGAGCATGTTTGGACCCATCAACATTACATCGAGTGGTCCTAAGCTGAGGGACACAGGGAGGAACATTGGTTTAGGAGGAAATTTGAAGAAGCCGCATACATGTTGTCCAACAATGTAGTCCGCCCAGCTAGCGTAGAGATACGCAACATATGAAAACTCATAATCAAGCGAGAAATGGTCAACTTCCGCCAAACGGTCATCTTCCCCTTAACCGGTGAAGCGGAAAAGGGAAAGCGGAGATAAGTGAAAGTACTTGAAGACCCATTGTCATCTCTCGGAGAAATCAGTCCAGTCATCACCTGAAGACGATTGTGGATACTAACAATCGAAACGTCGAGAAGTAATTTGGCTTGGAATCTCTCAATTTTTTTTTTTAATTTTTTGTTCACTTGTTCTATTTTCAATTGCATTTTATTTCACGGTTATTTCATTTCAGGGTTTCTTTTTTACCTAATATAATTATTATTTTCAGCTATTCTTTTTCAATTCTTCTTTTTATTAGTTCTTTCAGGGATTTGAAATCAGTTTATATAGAATCAGACAATGACAATGGAAATCCGAACTAATGAAATTAACATATAATAATGACCTTAGATTCAATTCGCTTAATCAAAAGTATGTTTACAACTTACAACTATCAGTTTTATATTGATTTTTCTGGGGATTTTCACCTTCCACAATCTGACAAGTATACAAATTTCAATGGAGATTATATGCAGGTGCAGAAAGGACAAAGTTTTAACACCTTCATTACTTACAGTTTTTATATTTTTCAGAAGGTGTGAATATCGACAAAAACTCCAATTTTCTTCATTATGAATGGCTTTCGTCCAATATATATTTTAATTTTGATTTACATGCGTATTTACCATAGGCGTAAATTGTATTATTGTATTATTATCATTATTGTCATTTTTTCTTAATCATTTATTCTTCAACTTCGAAACTTCATCGTCTTATAGTAAACCCTCCGGTGAGGACAACACTATTTTTCTTCAGCAAATTTCAAAAAGGACCATTTTTCATGAGATTCGAAAATATTCAGGAAGATACATTTTTGAATTTGTTGTTTAAATGAGATTCCTATGGCTGGGATCGAATCAAATAAGCGTAAGAATGACTTTACGTAGTGTCATCGTGACATGAGTAACTTTTTCTCTTTCGTGAAATGAAGTCGTAATGTTATGAGTGAATGATACTACAAGATGAAGATCTTGTAGTATCATTCAGAAAGCTGCCGTTGAGATAATAGAACAAATGTCTTATCCACAGGATAAGTGTTCCATGTAGGTTAGGTTAAGTTAGGTCCAAAGTGAGTGGGTCTATTCGACCCGTCGCCGCAACACGCAAGGGTTTATTGTGGCTCACACCTATTCACACTCGACCAAATAAACCCAGCTGCTTAGCGAAGCCGATTAGTTTTTATGGTGAGTGGTCTTTCAGGTCAGAGGGTAATAGTACGGCTCTGCCGAACTCTAAAAACCTGATTTGGTTCCCAGCGGGGCAGGCACAGAGTATGTGCTCTGCTGTTTCATCATTTTCCAAACAGAGGCGACACACTCTGTCTTCCGATAGTCCGAGTCTCTGCATATGATGATTCAAATGACAGTGACCCGCAAGAAGGCCTGTTAGACATCGTAGTTTATCCCTACTGTAGTCCAACAACGGTTTGGTATCAAGCTTCGAAGGGTGATTAAACGCCTTCGAGTGAGCCACTCCTGGAAGATTCTGCCAGAAGTCCATAAATCTTCTTGCCATCCAGGTGTTCAATCTTTGTTTGGCAAAGCCTAAAGTGATGCCAATGACAGGTTTTGGTCCGATGAAGCTGCTTGCAGCAGCCAGGCCATTATTGCCAGGAATACAGACTAGAGACAATATGTTAAGTCTTCCTATGGAAGAGAGTCGTTTTTGGCAATTTGCTATCAATTTACACGTTGCTCGGTAGGAGCGAAGAGCTTCCAACGTCGGTTGACTGTACGAGAATATTTTTATTGACTTTTGTATGAGGTTGGATTTTTCCAATCTCTCCGCACACAATTCAATAGCGTAAATTTCTGCTTGAAATACAGTCGCATAGGTTCATAGACAGGTTGGTACCTCTGTCCTGGGTCTGCGACTAAAAACACGTGCACCAACAACTATCTGCTCTCAATATTTCCCTCTCCCGGAGGATCCAGTCCTTTCTACTCGAGAACAGTATTTTATAAGGCAGTACGTAGTTGACAGTTGGAGGCATAAAGTCAGAGGCCATTTTCAGAATGCTGTGACTTCCAGCGTCAACCAACAGTCTGTTGCACCCTGCATTAAATTGATTTGTGCAATTGGCAATGTGCACAAGTTTATATGCAGTCCATCTAGCCTGAAATATAAACTCTAGATATAGAAATACCAGATTTTTATATAAGACGATTCTCAACTATGTTCAGAATACCTGATACTAAAAATTATATACTATCGAAAATCCGAATATTTTAAAGTAGATTCATGAATCAATATTCAGAAATGTTGTATATGACTACCTAACCTAGCCTGCAATATGAGAAGTGTGTACAAAATAAGCTCAATTTATACTATTCCTGAACACGTTTTTCACAGATAAGTCTATTGAAGTAAATAAAAAAATATCTCATTGGCACACTTCCTCCGCTTCTCGATTTCCAATTCTAATTGTTTTTAAACCAACTTGCCCAAAATACCTTCTCTAGATCCGTCATTACTATCATTGATGATTCTAAAAAACTCTTTTCATGTTTCTTTTTCTTTGATTCGCTCTGTGCGTATATAAAAGTATATTTATTTTTTTGCCAAGGGAGCTTCATCGGGTTATTTCTGCGGAAGGAAATAAGTTTTTTTATTTATTGGGGATAAAATTGAGACGATTATGGCGAAGTAGACCGAGAAAATGGGCATTCGGAAAGATGGAATTATATTATATATTAGTTCAAGTGCCGGAAAAACCTCATCGACATTCATACGATTTTTTTTTCGAAGTGTGCAAAGTTCTCACAATATCGTGAACTGCTCCAAAGAGAAAAATGTTTAGCATAAAAAGGGCGATAACTTCACAATTGTAATCTTGGAATACTGTCGAATCCAGCAGCAAAAATCATGTTTCATCTGGAAGAAGTTAACGTATCAGCATAATTTATGTAATTATTACGTCAAATAATATTTTTTAAAGAAATTACTTTTCCCATTTACCATTAGAATTTCTCAGCTTGCAGTTAGCTTAGCTTTTAACTGAAGTTCAGGTATGTTGAAAATATAATGGTCAGTGGAAGACTTGTCTCAATGCATAAGATTATTGGTAGAATGAATACTTCAGCAATTGGATAATAATATGAACCTTGATATGTTTTTCCGATAACCAGCTGTACCCGACTACAAACGATAGCCCACTAAACCCTTATGCAAACTGCGTGCCAGAGATTATTGAGGTCGGTGCGATTCCTAGCACCGATTGCATCTTGATATATAGTTCAATCAAGAGCTAAATGATTGTATGTGTGCCTATCATCAAATAGTAGAATTAACTGAAAATATATGAGCCGTCTTCCATTATTGCACTAATAGAGACAATCGAGATATTTATGGTAAAACAACTTGCTTCTGGTACCTATCCAAAGTGTGATGTAATGGCAAGGAGTTAATTCGAAATTTTCACTTAGTTCAGTGAGGAATCGCAAAACTACAACAATTTCATCAAACCCTGCATCAAAAAGTACTTCTCATTACTACACAGCACTGTTTTGTTTGCTAGAGATTACTTAAGACATATTTTGAAAAAAAATTATATGATTGAATTGACCGAAACTTGATCAAAATCCATAACGTATGAACATGCCTGAGTGAAACACGCGTTTAGTAAAAATCGCACAATTAAGTTTCACTTGAATATGACGAATATTGTACAACCTCACAAAAACACTTTTTGATAAACTTTTCTTATCACGTAACTAGGGATCCGCCCCGGTTCCGGTACCGCCGCAACCGCCATGTCTCTGCATTTCAAATCTGTAATATCTTCAAAAATATTCATTTGAATTACATGTTGCAAAAGACCATATTGATCTATATTAAATGCACAATGTGTTCAAGTTACTTAATTGGATAAGGATTAACGCTGCATTGTTTGAAATCGCCTCGTAAAAACGTGAAGGATAAAAAATACCCCACCACAGTCCCCACTATCACCGCCACCAACCTCTGAAATAATAAATACGAGTGAATACGTAGCTTGTCAGTCAACGCGCAAAACTGATGAGTTCTGCAGCAGGAGACGAAACGTTTGTTTCTTCAGGTTCCATACGACCACGGCCTTTCAGCCTTGACTCCTGTCGCGACACTAAATGTTGAGAAAAGCTCATTACTTGAGACAACGATCAGTTGAATTTTTATTATATGTATTAATTTTGAGCAACCTACCGTTACGAAAAATTAAAGAAAGTCATGAGTCACAATAATTTTAAGTTGTTTGGATTGGATTTTTGGATTTCACCGAACAGCAGAAACACCTCAGATGAAATAAATATACTGAAAATAATCAATAATGAACCACTTAATTCGCGAACGCAATCAAAATAAACTTCAACATTTGTTTTAACTTTTTTGCTTGTTATAAAGTTCTTGTGATGCACTGTTTGGAACCTTTGGTGTAGTGATGAATATTACTGGAGTTTTATCCTAACACCAAACCATTATTTCAACCCCTCGACGCGTGTTTCGATCACCAAGTGATCATCTTCAAGATCAA
>WOGL01000037.1:0-21898 GCA_015342145.1 Leptinotarsa rubiginosa | reverse complement strand
TAACAGATTATAGAAGTCTGTGAATACTTATACCTAAAGATGAAAATTCCAACTGCCTGTATGTAATGATTTGAATACAAAGCAACATCTCTTATACGAAAAACAATTTCAGAATACACAAAAATTACCAACAAAAATTTTAACACGTTAAAATCTTAATGACAGTTTTTACTTTTTTCAGAGATTTTCAGTTCAATACAAAATAACGAACAAACCAATTACTGTCCTTGTTCTCTGCTGTTGCATATTTCATGTAATGCTGAGTAGAGTACAGAATATGATTTGCCAGCAACAAAAGTTTTCTCGTTATTTTTTGAATCTGAACATAATCTGTTCTTGAAGCGCAATATTTTTTACAATTTCTTAAAAGCTATACCTATTTTACTTTTTTGTCAAGATATATATTCGGTACATTTTCAAATGATCACCAACTGTAGGTACATACCCTAGCTCTTCAATATTGTCCTCGACGACTTATGACAGCAAAGCTATTGATTGTAAAATGATTTGTCAATACGATCTCTCGATTATGTATGTACTTAATCACATACTCACTGACATCATAATCAGACTACTTTTATTTCTCTCTGAGTTTTAAGTGATACCTTCAATATATATTATTTTTCCTTTTCGTTTTATTCATCAGGGCTGTAGATCAACCTTTAAGGATTTTTGCTCGGTAGGTTTTCTTCATTACTGGAAAACTTTCAACTAGTTCTATAATTCAGCAAGTACCCACGTCATCACAAAAGTCTTCACGTTCGTTTGTGGCCATTTGAAATGTTTTCAATGTTTCTTCAAAGGTTATCATCTGAATTGTCATTGGCCCTGTTACCTTCAGCCACAAGATCCAGTTTTTGACAACATACTTTGTTTATTATGGCCGTACATACACCAAACTGACTTGGCAGTTATCGGGCATCTTAAGAGTCCCTTGAATGTTGGAGAAAACGCAAAGGTTTCAATAAGAATATTATCCTGTGGCCACTCCTTCTGTCTGCAATATAGTCTCTCCTAAGGAGATATGAAAACTCATGTGAAGTAACATTCTACAACTTCCCTCATATGTGACAGTATCCAATTGTATACTTTGAGAACAAATTATAAACGAAATTCGTATTGAGTCTATATAAAAAAACCTCCGTATTATAGTATTCATCAATGCGCCCCGGCGCCGCACGTGTGCAATGCTGATACTATATACTACAGAATGTCATCATATACAACGTTCACAGTGTTTTTGTTAATAGACAACACAAACATGTTTTTTAGAGGTTACTTTTGAAAGAGCGACATATAATTGGTCCGGTACCGCCGCAACCGCTATGTTTCTGCATTTTAAATCTGTAATATCTTCGAAAATATTCATTCAAATTACATGCTGTAAGGGGCCATATTGATCACATCATGGACAGATAAGATAAAGGATATATTAAAGACAATGTTATAAACGCGCCTTTTTCCCCCGCGACTGGCGTCTTACTTGAAATATTTAAAAATCCTTTTTTATTGCACATCTGGAACATAAAACGAACCTACATACAAAATTTCAGCCTCCGAAAATATACCAGTAGGGAGAAACAGTGATGTAAAGGTAACTTTATTTTATGAACGCTCCTTTTACCCGCGGCTGGCGCCCCAGTTGAAATATTCAAAAATCCTTTCTTATTGCATATCTACAACATAAAACGAACCTACATAAAAAATTTCAGCCTCCAAAAATTTTGTGGTATACGGAGAAACAGTGATGAAAAGGTAATTTTCATATGTACACGCGTCCTTTTACCCCCACGGGGGGCGCCCCAGTTGGAATATTTGAAAATCCTTTCGTAGTACGCATCTAAGGTCTGAGAAGCACATATATACCAAATTTTAGCTTCCTAGGATTTATCAGTACGAAGAAATAGAGATGAATGAGTGTTAAATTACTTTCGTGAGAACCCTCCCATATCTTTGATATTCGTGATCTTTGATATTCCTGGTGCAGATATTCTGTTGATGCCATGAATGGGATGTATCATTGATATAATATAAACCGTACAAATAATGAATAAGCCTACCATTTCGGGAGGAAGGGAAAATATATGCTGACGTTCACAATAGATACTTCATATATATCCCAGAAATGAAATCATCCGATGAAAATCACTTGTACTGTAGTTTTGAGGTTCATCTTCACTTTATAGCAAGAATCTCAGCTAAGAGGTATATACCTATATATCAACACAGAGCAATGGTTTGTGACGCACCTTTCAATCTGATTTGAATGATATTTTTTCCGAATATTTATATTTGGACAGTGAATTTCCGTTTCGGAATCATTCCGACGCCGACAAAAATCGTCGTGACGCTTAGGATTTCCGGCGAAGCGGGAACAAACGACTTACATAAGTCTATTATAGGCGAGCACTTCCTACAATTCCGTGTTTCGAGTTTTATATTTAATTAGGAGTTGTTAACTTATTTACAGCATTGGGGATTTTCGTGATATTCTCAAATTAGTCTCAAGAAACATTGATGGGTGCTCAGAACAAAATGCCTCCAAAGCGTGAATATGTAAGGCGCTTGATTTATAATTTTCATTAAATTTTTACAGGTGTATTCAATGAACCGTGTTTAACAGTTCTCATGAGAATCGTAAGGTTTATTGATAACGGTGTCTTTATTTAAAAAAAAACGCGAGATTTTCTGAAAGTATAATAATATACCTGATGAAAAATGTGTACCCCTTTTTTTACTAGTTTTCCAAATCATTCTCTTTGACGTCAATCTGGCAATTAAAAAATAATCTTCAGTAATATCACGTGTGTCATATGGACTCTCAACTATTTTTAACGTAGTCGAAACTTCCATCATTACAAAATTAACTAATAAAAAAAAAATGTGTTTAGACTTCAAATTCCACATTAATGGGGGAAATATTTATTGTTAAGCTACATTTAAAAATCAGTGGTTGTGATGTTTTGAAGATGTACCTAAAATCTTTCGTAAATTACCCGATGACGAATGTTACCGAGTCTAATGTTATCGTATTTGATACTAGAAATAATCGTTGACTGAAATAGTCACAGTTGTCGAAAATATTCACCTAGGATTTGTGGATGAAGCTGAAAGCTTAGGACTGTTACTAGACACAAACTTGTGGTTTGAAGAAAAAAAAATAAACAAGCTTGTCCAGAGGACATATTCAACCCTGAAAATGATTTTGGTAACAAAAAAATATTCACCATGAATATTCTGTCTATGCGCCTAATTTGACAGCCAAAACAAACATAAAATTCAAATAGTGCAAATGTTTACGCCTCATTTACGTTAATAATAAAAATGTAACTTACAAATTGCAGGCGTCTGGTTGGTTGAATATAGAAAATTAGAAAATATCACATGCTCTTTTGATATTTCATAGAATTATGATCAGTAAGTCACCTTCTAGCCTACATCGGACTGATCGTCAGCGTACAAATGTCTATTAACATCACCTAAGTTCAAAACAGATTTTTGCAGGTGTTTTTTTCCTACCAAATATGTAAATTATGTGACTCCGTACTAATGCATTCAAAAGTGAAATACTTTTTCAGTTTGAAGCAAGTATAAAAAATCTACTACAAAATCATCAGTAGTTATAATATTGTCAGTCGTCCCTCGAAATAAGACGAAAAAAAAAACAAAAATCACTCCAGTTAGTCACATATCACTGATGATGACTACCGCAGTAGCGGACGAGACGTTTGGTACTTCATATTCTATTTGACCACAGCCTACCAGCCCGGATTTTGTTCTCTTCCACACTTCAGTACATTCAAATGTAAATAATGGGATATTTGCAGAGGCTACTTGGGTTAACTGGAAGAATCATGAAAAAAAAATGTATTTGTTTTTATGAATTGAACTGCGCTCTTTGTTTCTCTTTTAAATTTGGTACACATTTTCATAAGACATAAAAAATATTATTATTAACACGCTTTTATTAATGTATGTATGATTGTTTGTTTGTCACTCCAGAATTATCGACATTATTGCTTGATCTGTTCGCGGGCAGATGGAGCTGTACATAACCTCCTTGATATATCGACATTATTACTTGATCCATTCGCGGGCAGATAATGCTGTACGTAACCTCTTTGATATATCGACAATATTGGTTGGTCTATTCGCGGGCAGATGGCGCTGTACGTAACCTTCTTGATATAATTCAAACTCACTTAACATGTATTTCTTCATTTGAAAAAAGTATTTTTTTTATTAACACGCGCACCTGCTGCCTTGGGCTTGGTAGCTGATTTTCAGGCTCCCTCTCTCCGGAATCGAAAAATATCAATGGTCATTTTTCTAAACAAAATACGGCTGATTGATCCCAAAGTTTAGATCAAATAAATATAGGTTAAAAAGACTTAAAAAAACACGCTTTTATAGCATACGAAACTAAAAAATTAAAAATAAATATAGTTATATATTAAATATATATTAAGTTTTTTTGAATAAGCTTAAAACAATAACGAACGAAAAATACTAGGATTATTGTGAAAAAAGCGTGGGCACTTTGTGCCATATTTTTTATATATCAAACGCCCGTCGCTTTTTTCACAATAATATACAAGTATTTTTCGTTCATTATTGTTTTAAGCTTATTTAAAAAAAAATGTTCAACTTTTATTTTCGATATTCTTTAAAAGCGTGTTTTTTAAACTATATTTATTTTTATCATTTGCTTTCCTTGCAATAGCATATTTTATGATTATGTAATTTTTAAGTCAAACAGTCGTCTTCAAACACTGTTACTCATCTACAAACAACTTTCGAAAAATTCATGAACACCACTTAGTTCAATACGGAAAATAGATCTAAGATCCATGCAATTACACAATAATGAATTTAGTAATTTGATTCAAACCTAGTACTGTTGAATTTTCTATGAATAATATTCCCTATTTGAGCCGTGTATCTCATAACGTTCTTATAACATTCAGTATTTTGTTGAAATGTCGTATAAATTAAATCTAAATGACTTGAGGTAAATTTACTACCGCCCAACCAAAAATTTGTGGAACTCAAAAATAGTACCCATGTAAATCTTAGCATGGCGCAATATCAACACATCAACACCTCAAGAAATTTGTTTTCACCTCCGCTAATTACTTGCTAAAATTATACCGTAGCCGTAGAATATATATACCAATAAACTATTCTTTCCGTGAAGGGTTATGTCACGAATTAGTACATTAGGTGCCATATGTGCAACACGAAAAAATCGGGAGTAAACAATGCATCCGGCTAAATGTAGTTGCTTCCTCCATCCGTTGTTTTAACAGTAAAGATTTCGTCCGGAATATTGAACCAGGAACATGTGCCTTTCTGTGGTAAGTTGTGACGTAACTTTCTCTTTCATTCATTATTTGTTATTATGAATGTTAACGAAATCAAGCTCTCATCACCACAGATTTATAGCATGACGAGTAAACTACATACACGAGAGTAATTTAAATTTTTTCACACAATGGACCATTTCGAATAAGGATTTTTCATAGAAAAGAAAACATGTTCTTCATCTCCTGAAGACACTCGCATAGAGAAGAATATTACAGTTCTGGTGATTGTTAAAAGTTCTCGTTTTTCGATCAAAATATGTTAGGAATCTTTCATGAATTAAAATTAATTCTTGCATTTGTCATCATAAATTTCAAACCTTGTTAGTCCGAAACAAGTAGATGACAGCAAAGTAGATTGTGAATGTTATATTGCACAACATATTTTTGTGCAAACCGAACGCATATATAGAACTCACAATTTTGTTCAAAGTCTAGTTATTTTTTTCGCATAATTTGTGGAGATTGTGGAGAGTGCGTCATTCGCATGTATGGATTACCAATTCATTGAGAGCTTTTTGGACAAAACATTCTGGATATCCATTCAATAGTTTAGTTCTTTCATAAAACGTGTTACATCCTCTTTTTGACGCTTACTTGATTATTAGATTTTTGCACTGGGGTAAAAACTAGAAGTATATCGATAGTGGTCATGTGAAAATTTTTGTACGTTCATTTGTTTAAACCAATAATTTAGACCGAACCCCGTCTCACACAAATATTTTCTAAACTTCTTTACTTTCTTCACTTACTCAACTAATAGTCACTTAACAATTAATCACTCAGTTGAAACTGATATACGGTATCTTCAATCAAAATATTTTCCCGAATTCCAACGGAAAATCATTGTTTTCCAAAAAGTCTAAATCTATTTTCAATATTCTTAAAATTATTAATATACTAAATCAATAATTTTGTATACTTTGATTTTGGATTCTGCATTATACGGCTCAGAAAATTCAAATTAAATAATCTTTCGATTCTTGATACGTAAGATTGCTGTGGCACGTACGTGATACGCCAATGAAAGTAGTAATTTTATAGGTAATCTTTCTCGTCTCAAAATTAGAAACTTCTGTTAATATTAAACTAGGTATAAGCTAGGTTCAAAATAGACAAATCTTTCATTCATCTTCGTGTATCTACAAATACTGCATTTCACAGACCACACATCGCAGAGAAATATACAGAATGGTTCTTAGCGAGCATTTTTGTTCCTTAATTTCCATTTCATAAAATTCTTTCGAATATTTCAGTATTAATTTTAAGTTTACTAGTTTACTTTTATATTATTTTTTTCGTTTACATTTTGTACCACAAACTAACTTCAAATAAGACATTCACCAATAAGTCTACATTGTTGCTATTTTCATGAATGAAATATCAGTAGTTAGAAATTTCATCGATTTTAATTCTATAATTTTTCAAAGGAAAGGACTCAAATTTTATTGCCTTTCCGTATGAAGCAAAATACACTAACGGATCGGATCGTATTTTCAATAAGTTGAACATGAAAGTAGCCCTCAAAACTTCAACAAATATTACGTGACCACCCTAAAGACAAGATGTTGAAAAATGAAAGATCGGGGACATATGAAATAAGTTCTAAGGACTGTGATGAAAATATATCGGTCAAACTAAGCGAGCCAATGAGACTCGTTTCAAAGATCACGCAACATATATCCGACTTTGAAGGCCACAAAAAACTAGTGTCGCTCAACACGACTTGGAGAACGACAATAGCATAGAATAAATGAAAACTGTCTGGAATTGTCGAGATCGGTACTTGACACTAGAATGTTGGATGCTTTCGAAAGCCTGGAATAAGCACAGGGTGGCATGAGAACTATGAGCAGTGACAAAAGTCGCAGAATTTTACCTATTATCGGGGATGGTACCAGGTCAGCGGCACCAAGTTATTTGTATAGTGAGGTTACCACTAAGATTAGGTTAGGAGCAGATATTTGGTTTTTGGAAACATGTCTGCGTTAATCTGTTTTTCAAAATTTTAATCACGTTAATATTCCTAGTAAGCAGAAAGTACTGCTTTTTGCTGAACCGAAATCATTGTTGTTTATCGGAAAGTGAACCCTGATAGAAATAAATGTAGGTCATTTTTAGAGTTAGGAATTAGTTTTCTTCATCTGAAGACGCCAACTTGGTTCGTGAAACATACGACGAGAATTTTATTGTGTTTGTGGTAATTGGGAAAAGTGCTTGTTTTAGTTTGACCTTTTATCAATCGATACCTGAATTAGCAATATTGATCTTCAACTTTCCGAATTAAAAATTGTTTTCTTTCACTTGATTATGTACCTACCAACTAAGTTTTCGGTGCAAATTGTAAATTAGTTCAGGTCTAGGTATCGTTCTCCTCTCAGAAAATCATCGACTACATTGGGAAATGTTGCAAAATTCCAAACTTTTTGCATTGTGAAAAACTCCCACAAAAATTATTATCTGAAATCACAGAACATCGATTTAAAGTTTCCGCTTCTCTATTGTAGCTACTAATCATCAAACAATTTCTTTTTGTTTCCGATTTTCTGCTTAAAACGCATGAGATGTGCTTTCGAAATGAATCCTACGAAGGGAAATAACTGTTTTAAAAAACAGTTTAAAAAAACGGTCCAAGCTTATCCGAAAGTATATATAGCTGCCGGAGGGTAGTGAAATTAGGCCTTTTGTACAGTACAAAGTACTGAGAAAGTTATTCAAATTACATATGAATACAATTTTTCATATTGAATATATTTTAAATGTTATGTTATACTCGTATGGCGGTTATATAAAATAGTAGTAGGATTTGATTAAGCATAATTATTTATTAAACTATATAGTGCTCTGTTAAAATAATGAAATTTGATCTTAGTTTTGGTATTACCAAGATACATCGAGACTTGAAACTATTTTAGCTGAATTAGGAGTCCTTTGATTGGTTCATTTCTTTCAAGTTGCAAACTCTGCAACCTCATGGGCTTATTGCGTTTTTCTCCATCATTACTATGCGAAATAATTGTCCAACTGCTTCTCATTGCAGTTCTTGAAGGGTCACCCTGAAAATGAATTGAATTCCGACTATTTTGAAACTAAATAAACTGAAGGAGTAAGAGCTATAAAAAGTTCAAAGAATTCATGTACACACAAATCACTTATTGATGTTTGTCATAGCTTGTCATTTCTATGACCAAGAGGTGTTATTTTTTTTCCTTCTTCAACATCATATGTGTTCTCAAGGTATAGAGGGAAGCATAACAAATTTCATTCCGAATTATCAGTAGATTAAAAAGAGGCTAACATTTTTCGTTGTGGTACTGGCAAAAAAAGCAAAATTTAATAATTGCTATTGTATATTTCTAGATATATGATAGAAAAATAATTTTCAATTCACTCCACATTAAATTATATTAGATGTCACGCAATTATTAGTTCTATTGTAAATATTAATCGCTTATATACTACCATCAGCCTAGCAAATGAAATTGATGAAAGCAGATTGTACCAAAAACAGGCACTTTTCCCAATCACCAGACATATTATACTCTTATCGACGCGCGTTTCACTAGTCGGCGTCTTCATCTCCTGAAGACGTCAACTTGGTTGGTGAAACGCGCGTTGAGAAAAGTATTGCATTTCTGGTGATTGGGAAAAATTTTTTTTTATTTATTCTACGCCAGATGTTTCAGTGTTACCCTTAATTATGAAAATACTATGAATGAATGAATGAATAACATTTTTTGGGTATGCCGTTCCAATGGGTGATTCAATTATTCCTCGATTTGGCTATGTAAAGTAACACTGAGAAATATATGGGCTTTCAGAAAATGAAAAAGAATCATTTGATAACAATCTATGATAATTCACTGTATATCGTCAATACGACTCCGTATGTATTCCTTTTTAAAGAAACCAATTCCCAGTGGCGTAGACACAGATTTTTACATAATATAATACCAACCACACAAATCCGCAATGCAACAATATATGAATGATTTAGTAGAAACAAACCTATGGATATTAGAACTCAAATTCTTAAATCCTAGAACAACGAAGTACAAAATGTGAATTAAATCATATTGCTTAAAAACAAGATGAGCCACTTTCTTTCTCTTTTTCAAAAGCAATATTATTTCCTATGTTTGTAAACCAAACGTTATATTCTTGAAACACTTTTTCAAGATAATCTTAGTTTGTAGTCAATCAATGATCCTTTTTTCATTACAATCGTATTTCATACTGAAATATATCGAAAATCGTCAATAGCTAAAGTTACTGGAGAAAAAAAGAAAGTACAGGAATGGGCGACATTTGTTTATACGAGACAACATCTCGAGAATTGCCCACTTCTCGAGGAACATCAAATGGATTATTGTCCAGAGCTATTGTACTGAACGCTGGGAAGAATTCTTTTTCAGGCATCAAACTGATTACCCACCATTACTCACAAAAAACGAAAACTTGAAGATGATTTATCTTTTGAGTACCTATTCCTCAATTGAGGTTGATACGAGCGTTTCGTCAGCTTGAAAGTGATTATGTTTCTTCTTATTCAGATATTTTTGCCTATAAAGGTAAAAATTCATCACAAAGTTGGTATTTTTCTTTAAAATCTAATCTTGAAAATGGTATCGAATCTTTGAGCAACCGCTGTAGTTTTTTAGTGAAATAAACTCATGGTCAAAGTGTGCTTTCCAGCTTCATTTCATTTCTGTTTATTATTTAGTACTTTGCTGTTTTCATTTACATTTCAAATTATTCTCACCATTTCGGTTTTTTGAAACCACAAAAATGTTAATTCTATAATCCCATTTTCACCACCAACTTTTGATTATAAATGTTACCACTCATATCTATAAAAAATCCCAAATGAGATTCATATACAAATATTTTTCTTCTAGGGCCGTCGTTACCTCATGTTTGCGTCGCAACAATTAATCAATAGAAAAATCTAGTCATGTTTCTGTCATAGAATTAATAACAACCTCACTTTTGAAGTTCTTGTGCATCCTTGCACTAGAATGAATTATAAGATTCTCGATTTATCGTTTACATCAATTTCCAAGAAATCGCCCGCCTAAGGTGAATACTAATACGCCTCTGAAGGAGCCATCGGCTTATCTTGGTTAGGTCGGGACTTCCTTTAAACATTCACAAAGAAAAGTCATTTCATTCCGAAAGCTCAGACACAACAGACTGTATTGTATGATTCACATGTCAACATGTATTAAATGTAAATATCGTTCATAAACACTTTGAGTCGAGGATTGAGTCGAATTATCAAACAATAAATTTAGTGTTGGTTGTTCGGTAACAGTGCTGTTTCGTATCTCATCTTCAGCCATGTGTGACACTACAGATTTCGATTCGGATGAGGATACTGTGTGTGTAGTTAATATACGAAAAAGTGAGTGTATCTAACTATTTATTCTAATTATTAGGGGAATCAATTTCTCTACGCGAGAAAACACAAAGATGATAATAATAATGGAGCGGCTAAGATGGTCAACAAAACAAGAAATTGTTCCTGAGATCATCAAAAATCGAAAATATTCACAATGCAAGCACTGTACTTTCAAATTAAAACTAGATTCTTTCAATTTTCTGAAATATTTACACCGATGTAATTGGTATTGATTGATATTTTTAATATTTTTCATATTTGGGAATTTATATATTGAAAAAACAGGTTTCTCTAACTTCTGAGTATCTTTCATTGATTTTATCAATGATATGGAATGTGTTCAGGTGAATATTTGAAACTAATCACCAATAGAAAAAATGTTCTGAAGTTTATATATGCAACCTTAAAAAGTTTTTTAAATCGATATTCAGACTCGCTGGAAACATATGAAAAAAAATAGTACCACAATATTTTCATTTTGTAACCACATCTTGGTGCAGTTTTTTTTATTATCGAGACTAAGAGTGCTCATCCAAAGATTTTTCCGTTAATATGCACTTTTTCTGGACCACCGACCACATTAAATTTCATTCTTTCGATTGCATTTTTCAATTCTTGATGAGAATTCTCCATATATTTACTGAGCAACATTTCATTTTGTGATTGCCATATGAACAATTTACAAAACTGTACAATAGCTTCCTCAGGAATAGCATACTAAAAATAATATTGTGTAGTTAAACTCGTGTTGGATAATCAGTACCTACGTCTCAAAAATATTACACGACTAGTTATTGCCCACGGCTTCGTCCGCGTAAAATTTGGTTTGTCACATTAAGTTTCGTGACAGACCATTTTAAATAAATAGTTACAATATTTTTTTAATAACCCAAAAGTTCAGGTTTCCACCCTCAAAACTAGTGAAATTCAATACAATCTTTGAACCTCTATTTTCCCCCTTGGGGTGAAAAATCCTGATTCCCTTTCTTGTTACTTATTTACGCTATACAAAGAACCTACCTGCATATTTCAAGATTCTAGGTTCGATAGCTTTGGCAGTACGTTAATATAAGAGCGAACAACAGTTAGTAATTAATATTTTTTAAAATAGAGTAACTAAAAATATATACCAACTGCACTAGGTAATGAATAGTTGCAAGAATTGAATTATGTAAAGAGATTTGCAAAACTAACACAACCGTCAACGACGTCTGACCTCGCGCGTCTGCTCGCGTGTCGCATTCTTGGCGACACGCGTTCTTGGAGACCGCCCCTCTACCCCCGCGCATCGTCCACCGTTGTCTTACAGTAGACGCGATGCGTAATGGCTCACTGCGTTGCGTCAAGTTAATCTTATCGTGATAACTTTTAAACGATTCGTCCAAACTACTTAGTCTGAAAGATAAAGTTCATCTATATTAAATACTTAAAACGACAATTTTATCAACTTTTATAAGAATTTGATAGATATTCTAAAAAGTGCATTGTGAAGAAAGTATCCAATTCAATTGTATTTATGGCTCAGTATTTTGCATGTAGGGGCTACTACATAAGAGGCAGATATATGCTATTGCGGACTTTTATTTAGAACTATTTAAGATGAACAATCTTACGGTACATTATCTGCATGTAACTCCAACGGTATACAACGGTGTAGGCAGCGCACGCCAAGATAGCTCTCAGAGACCTATCTTGGCTATATATCCTCACAAACTTTCACATTTATATTAGTATATGGATATATAGATATAGATAAGCAATATATCACGCCCAACTTGGTTGGTAAAACGCGATTCGAATATAGTATTACAGTTCTAGTTTTTGGAAAAAGTGCTTGTTTTGCTGTGCTGAATCGATCAAAATGCAAATAATTCCATAATTTTCAAAAATTTTCTCTCATTTGCTTAGCAAACTTCTAAAATTATGAAATTACAAACATTTTTACCGATTAAATTTAGTGCATTTAGTGTATATTTCCATTTTTCACCCTATAGAACCTGTTTCTGTTTAAATGAATGAAAACTAGCATTACCTAAGAAGATACTCTTAAATTTTCATTCATGAAAAGAGTCTCTTTCGAAATGATGGGAAAACTGGAACCTCTTGATTAGAATAAATCTAAAACGAGTACTACTCTCAAACACTAGAACTGTAACACTCTTCCTGACTCGCGTTGGCGTCTTTAGGAGATACAGAAGGTAGCCCTCCTGGAGGCGCCAACTTGCTTGGTAAAACTCTTGTCGAGAAGAGTGTTGCAGTTCTGATGTTTGGTATCAGTACTTGTTTTGAACGAAAATATGTTTCCTTTTGAAAGTTCATTATTTCATATTACAAATGTGTCCTGCTCTTTATGAATGCTAAACTATAACTCAATCTTATCAGTTTTCCGAGTAACTGATAAGAGAGTAGCCAGCCTTAGAAAGTTTATAGGAATTTTAATGGATCTAAAAATACAATGAGTAATAAAAATATGATAACCGCAACTTTGATGCTTGACGACAGTGATTTATTGATTTATGAGGCCACAGTAAAAATAATTAATTGTAATGAATCTGCTTTGAATAACAAACAACAATATTGTCGTCAGCAACTGTAAACAATAAGTTCATAATGAAATGAATGAGCAAGTTCAGCATATTTATTCAATAATCAGGAAATTAGAAATGGATTTTTCTAAATGTGTAAAATTGAATACACTAGATTGATTTCCAAATAAAATGAGTGATCGCTTATGAAAGATTGGTGAACTTGCATGGTAAATGGTGTATATTTTTGATAGTTTCAAAACTGATTGTACATTTTCCATTTATGTTATTTATCTTCTATCTATTACCTAAACTATTTTATAAATTACAACATGACTTTTTCAGTATGAGAAAAGAATTGTTACAAAACCATTTCAGTCGTTTATTCTTAATTTAATGCTATGAAATGAAGAACTATTTAAACTTGAATCAGACCAAATTCCCAACAAATACACAGATAATATTTATACTTCCGTTCTGTTTCCGGTTCGTTCGTCACCTATCTCTCTCTTAATGGAAAATCCATTCACGTCTTTAGGAAGAGCGAAAGATTGCAATAAAAATTATGAAAATTTAATTTCATCTGAGGAAACCAAATGGCAACAAATTACTATATGAATTAATTCACGTCAACCTCAAAAACATAACTCACTAAAACTCATATGTGATAGAATTGGCCGAAATTTCTCTAATAAGTTAGTTGAATTTTATTTCACAATGTTTCAAAAATTTCAATCAGTTTTTACCCCAACTCAGGGAAAATGAAATTATTAGTCGTCACGTAGGTAGAAAGTATGATCTAAATTGTTAATACAAAAAGCAATAAAGTAGAAATTCGTCAGTATGAAAACGCGATGTGTTGCCATTGTTAGCGGTTTTGTGAACTATCTAGTGAAAATCTCACATTGAAATGTTACTAGAGTACTCAAAACTCAAATAACTTCAGTCTCTATTGATACATATTTCATTTTGAGCTTTTCTGAGATTAATTAAGCTCAACTTACAATTTTTTAGATTAGGGCAAAAGTATCATGCTCATAATAAACAGAGTTGTCAATTTTCTTCAAAAAAAATCGAGACAAAAGAGAGGAAAGGTTTGAAAAAATTCTAGCATTGAATCAATTGATTGATCAATACAAGTAAAATACGCCGCTGTTTGAAACATATTCAAGCAAAAGGAAGTAAAGAAGCGAAAACATCCACATGAAGAGCAGACATTAACAAGAAGTGGAACTGTCCCATCTTATACGGGACTTCTAGCAACCTCAATAGTAAACTCAAATTGGACCTTTCTTATTCGTGACTGCCATATCAGAAACTTTATTTTTGAATTTTAGTAGTTCGGACTTCCATTGTCTAATATGATTCTAATATGATTCGAAATCTATGGAAAAACAAATAAAATTAGGATGAATAGCTAGAATATCAATTACCTATGTATGAAGAAATAAAACGTGAAATGAAAATTCAATAAAATGAATAAAATAAAATAATCGAGAGTAAAGATGAATGAAAAAGAATAAAAACTAAAAATAGGCAAATCCTTTTAAAAATATCGAAAATATACAAAATACAAAAAAATAATATTAAAAATGTAAAAAAAAATTGAAAAGATTTCAAACCACGTTACCTCACGATGTTTTGTGGATACTAACAATATGAACGTCGTAAAATAACTCAGTATGAAATCTTTTTTAATTTTTTTGTATATTTTTTATATTATTTCGTACCTTTTATATTTTTCATTTTATTTCATTGTATTTTCGTTTCATGTTTTATTGCATATACATAATTGATATTTTAACTAATCATCTTAATTTTATTTGTTCTTTGATATATTTCGACTTATATTAGAATCATACTAAATCATAAATGCCCAAACTACTAAAATTCACCATGAAACAATGTCAACCACTTTTAAATAAACAAGGATTTTTTCTGGAACTTGTTCGAGATTTTTCGAACGATTGCTCACTAAGGATAGTGATAGACGGCCGAATATTCGAATCTTTGAAAGCAATGTATCCTGTTATTCACTATTTATATCTGTGATTTTCATGAATGAATACCAAATAGCAAATCCTATCATTATGCGGACGATACCCAAACACGCTCTTCCTTCACCCCGACGAATATAAGCTCAATTAGAAAATCTACTACATCAAGTCTCACGTCACTTTATGACACACAATTTGAAGATCACTGGAAAAATTATCTTTTATAATTGTAGATCGTGCAGCCTTCAGAAATTGAGCCATATAGCAAATGAACATTATAATAAAGAATGACGACCTGCCTCAAATCAATATTTCTAGACTCGCATATTGCGATAGTATAGAAAGGCTCCCTCTCCATCTATGTGACTCTTCGTTTGCAAAGAATACAAAATTCCTTCATAAGGTACACATATGAATGTCATAAATAAAACAATAGTCACAAAATGAGAGAATCAAGTTGACTTTCAGTTCAGAATGAGAGAAAACTACATCTTCTCATAATCACTTATAAAATTTTGTCAACACGAAAATCTGCATATCTTCATTAAAATTGGCAAGCTTCTCAAACCTACGAAATTACCATAAAAACTTACCGATAATGCCTGTGCATTCTAGTTTTTTTTACAACGCCGCCAAGCACCATCACCAATTTCAGTGAAATCATAAACATCTTTTGAATTTTGCAATTTTTTTTCAGGAGTCACAAAAGGAATAAATATGGACGATATTCTCATCCTATCCAGGAAATCCAGTGAAGCAGCATCGCTCTGGGTCAACTATTTTACAAATTATTTTCAACAAATCAGCAAGCAGGCCACCAGAAAGCAATTCAAGTAAGTAGCGTTTCACTGAGAAAAACAACGTGATGAAATTTGAGATGAAAGTAGAGATTAATGCATGAACTAAATCGAAAGCAATGTCAGATATTCAGTTTAAACCTAGTCAGTAACAATCGGAAACCCTTTTTATTTGTTAAAAGGTTTCGTATCTTAACATTTGGTTGATTTAATGAATTTAAATTATTTAGTATCAGTATGCAGGTCGATTTCTCAAACTTCCTCATGAAGCAATGTTTCTCTCCCAATGGACGGCCTCGGGTACGAATCACTTTATATTATTAAGTTCAGATTTGTTTAACTAGTCCCGATTTAGTTCTATAGATTGAACGATAATATTCTCTAGCAAAATAACATTCAACGAGAAGAAATTAGCAGGAAATCGCCATTGAGCTGCCTAGATACTGATTAAACAACCACTCAACCAAATGAGCGAGCAGAAAAGTTCACTAGGCGTGTAAGTTGACTGTAGTTCAATGAATAAACCTTCCATCACCGGGATGTGTGAATTATTGTCCAAAGGCGACTCAGATTACAAAAAAATTAAACTACGAGACTAATTTGGTATGGACTTTTATCCGATTTTCTTCAATTTTCACCACCGTCGAAATTTAAATTTGTGCTAGCTAAAAGTTCGAGGTCTTGCCTTTCAACGTGCAACTCCTATCACGGTTCAGCCGATACACACAGAACACAAAAATTGACAACTGGCAACTCATATGACACATTGGCTTCACCTCGTGCCAAGCGAGTTTCAGCCACGAAACAGAAATTTTCAATGTCTTCGAAAGTGAACAGAGTGAAAGTCACTAGCCAAGGGTGTGGGTGCAGTTTTTGTGAACAGTTCATCTGAAAATATCATAATAATTCCATAGTAATTCCACAATTCCACTTTCTGCTTCGATAATATGTAATACGTAATTTTCGTATGCTGTCTTGAAATTGGCACTTCAGTTTTCAATGTTGTTCACATTTGGGAATAAATTTATATTGGGTGAAGGTTTTTTTTTACATTATGGTCCATAAATTGAAGATCTAACACCAGAACTGCATTACTCTTTCCGAAAAGCATTTCATGCATGACACGCACGTTAAGAAGAGTATTGCAGTCCTGCTGTTTGGGAATGTACTTGTTTTCGATTTATTCTTCGCCAGAGGTTCCAGTTTCAACTTTTATTTAGGCAGATTGTATGAAAACTTCAGATGATTTTGAGATTTTATAATTATAAACTATAAATAAATGCGACTAAAACAGTTTCTGATCCAGAGGGGTACAGGGAGTAATTATACCCAAACCCAGACCTCATCAAATACCATAATATTTCATATTGTTTTTGCGACAAATACAACTTTTTGAACGATGTATGTAATTTCAATTGAAAATACTGGTTAATTTTTGTTTAGGTTGTTTATATGCACTATGAAGCCTCCTTTGATAGTCGCGTCAAACTTCAGTTTTAGTTGGTTGATCCACAAAATGAGAAATATAGAAAACTAGATTTTATTATATAGCCATTCTACACAATATGAACTGAGAACCGAGTAATATTTATTCGACTTCAAATATTTTCATTCACTGAATGTTACTGTTTTATTTGAATTTTATTTTTTTCATTATGGATATTTTTTAATTTTGTTGCCTCTCATATGCACTTTTCGTTTCCTGGCAACCCTACCCTACCCTACTTTCTTATATCTCCCTCAAACCAGTCACCTGGATCCGTCACCGTTTCAGACAGGATTTGAATCTAATCCTATGAACATCAGTTCGCCGTTGTAACGTGAATTATATTTGCAGAATACAGTACAGAGGAGTAGAAGATACGTTGGACAAATCCGACGAAATTAGAGAACTCCCCAAGAAAATGTCAGGTGTTAAACTGCAGTTAGTCGTAATATGTCCCAGTTTTCTTGAATTTGTTGCGGAACATCCCGGGGAGTGTGCGGCCATGGGAAAGCTTTTATTGGCAGACAGAACTTTGGCTCTCCTATTAGGGGTTACTGACAACGACTTGACCGAAGTTCATAAAAATGGTAAGAAATTATTAGGTACTTATTACTTTCCACAAACTTTTTGGATTTATTGTATGAATAAATTGAATTTATCTAAGCTAAATGACTATCATATGTCATTCTTTTAATTTATCGGTTTGTTTGTATTCATTATTTTCTGAGATGCGGCTATTATGTTTATCTATCTCAAAAGACTATTGTTTCTTCAATAAATCTTTTGTGTATTTAGTCTTTATATCTTCTGTTTTCAGTTGGTCTTGGTTCCAGTTTCTCTTTCTGTTTTGCTGAGCTTAGATTCTTATGACTCAACGTTTGCAGTCCTATATTATCTTGTATAATTTTTATCAATTTTTTGGGAATCTGGGAGCATCTATCTATATGCCATTTTGTGTTTCTTTTTATATCGAGGAAAGATTGTCTAGTAGTACCCACTTTAAGTAGTATCATTCTTTTTTTCGTGAACTATTTCTTTTCCGGCTACTTGCTTATTATTTTCCTTATTTCCCACCTGGGCATTCAAGTCTCCCACTTCCACTATCATTACTTGCAACTTCTGTAGCATTGACAAATTGGCTTGCCTAGTTTTATTACAAAATCTTTGATTTTGAAAACGGATAAAATTCATCTGATTGTTATGTAAAACGACATTTGATAAAATCGCTATTTTCAGGATTTCATTGTGAACCTCAATGAAAAGATCAAACAGGGAGGCTACAAAAGTCCCTAGGATACTTATTTCTTTACTTTCCGTAATTCTGACATTATTTTTATTCGAATTTTTACAGGTCATTGTAGTCTATTCAACAGTTAATAGCGGTTGTGGTTAGCTGCGTATGCAAATAAGCAGTTACTCACGAATCGTCCGCCTATAGTGGAATTCACGTGATCTTCCACAATCTTCTTTAAAAACTTGTGGAAAATCAATTCATGGTTTACCGAGTTTATTTATTGTAATTGCTTACCGAGTTTTTTTTTCCAGTGTTGCCGACGTACTTTCAATGGCAAAGGCAAAGCGTTGGTCAGGATCAGGACGAAAACTTCACCAAAGAATTTCTAGGACAGGCTATGGCGATACTATCGAGAGTTTGGAAGCAGCAGAGTTCCGTTATTGCTCAGGAAAAGTCATGTTTTTCCGTTACCCCAAAAAAGATACGACAGGTAAATGATAATTTTTTATTACCACAATTGATCAGTTCACAGAGGTTGAATTCAACTCATTATAAGTGTAACATTAGGTTGGACAATGATTTACAAGTAATCATTTTTTGTACAAATGTTTGTTGATCTATTGCAAACACTTTTCCCTCACCAGAACAAAAATGCTCTCTTTCGACACGTGTTTCGCTATTAGCAATATCAGATGACAAACTACTTCCTACATGCTATGTTAATGATAATTATCCAACGCCCTTTGTGGTATTAGCCAGGGGAATAGATGTTTTCTGATAGGTGTCATTCCATTAACATACAGTGTAGGGAGTTGAGACTGGCCTGAACGAATTGTTCCTTTATATGATTTGCTATGTTAATGTTTTCCTATGCATCTAAATGAATCATTACCGTGCATAATGAGGGTGAATTAATCAATTCCTAGTATTTTGTTATTATACTACTGTCATTTTCTACTTGACTGATACCTAAGTTTTACCTTTACTTCTTAATAAGGGGATATGTTATCGTTCTTCTTCACTTAGGCTTGTCCTTCAAGGACAGTTGAGTCCAGCGTTCGTAATTCAGCCTAACACCATGATGAGACCTATGGCGGGTCGAAAAAGCGATGTCTGGTATTGAATCATAAAAGCAGTGTGTTGGGGATCTGGTTTTCAACATCATGCCTTGCAGTGGAAGCTGTACTAAAAGACAGAGAATGAATCTCGTCTGTGAAGTTTGGCTTTGCAACTGACCGCCTTGGTATCCGAGGATTTAGTATCCGAGGATTGAGTTCTCTGTCGATCTCATAGATGGCGTCTGCCTAAGGGGAGGTGTTATCGGTCTCCTTCACTTTGAAACAATTAAAGAAACAACATTTTCGAGCTATTCATTATTTTTGTCTCTGGGTCATATCATATTTTAGAAGTGATACTTTTGTGTCAACATCATAGTAACGACAAATACAATGAAACTTTTGATTACTTTCATTCGAATTTTTATGTTGAAAATTG
Source organism: Leptinotarsa rubiginosa (assembly GCA_015342145.1). Taxonomy (NCBI): domain Eukaryota; kingdom Metazoa; phylum Arthropoda; class Insecta; order Coleoptera; family Chrysomelidae; genus Leptinotarsa; species Leptinotarsa rubiginosa. Next base: position 1,601 of record WOGL01000037.1, on the reverse strand, counting down.
TACGATCCATGTAGTAATAACCTGAGTAGAAAATGGTTTACCAATAGTTCTGATTGAGTATAGATTGAGAATTGAATTGTATTATCATCATTTTATTTGTATCATTGCTTATTATTATCGGTAGAGTTGTTATTATCATTATTTCATCAACCTTTCAGGGTCAAAACAGCGTATTCGTTATCCTCACACATCCCCTCCAAAAAGAAGACATCGTCAAAATTTCAGTGGAAAAAAACGGTGAATTGTATGAAGTCAAGTCAGTGAAGAAACGAAATCCATACATTCTAAAATTCACAATGCCTGAAAATTTAACGGAAGTAACGGCCATCGTGAATATACTAGTGGAAAAAAATGGCAGCATAATAGGAAGTCGGCCGATCAAGTGTGAAAGTAAATTAAGAGAGCTTGAGCAGATTTTACGGTCCACTACAAATCCCGTGGAGTTTATGTGTCAGGTAGGGACTTTGATCATTCACTCTTTCCAATATCCATCTCCTCCCAGTAAAATGTTCTATCAGGTGATAACTGATACAAAATACAAAACCAAGCTCTGAGACAAAATTAGATTTTGATTTAACTAAATTTTGCAATGGTGAAAACTTTATGTACGATGTGTTATGTAAATATTTAATAAACACTTTGTGATGAACTTTTAACTATTTCTACCTAGATCTAAAAACTATTCAGAGTTGCAGTTTGATCATCAAATAGCTCATATAACAATTTGTATTTGTCGGTTGGGTAATTTCTTTCCTCTTTCATATTGTTTTTTGTTTTACTATCAAGAATAATCTAATGGAAAGCAGTTATGGAGAAATATAAAACTTAATCAATCTCCAATTCTACAATACATGTCGTTTCTATTTTTTTTACAATTTTCAGGCGTTAGGTTTTAGTCCTGCTGAACGAGAACTTCTAGACAACTGGTTGGTTCATAGACTGCAAAATAATATACCACCACATTTCAATTTGATATCCAGATCTGAAAGCATTGAATCTGCAGATGTTCCAGGACGAAAACACAGTGAGTATTCCTTAGTTAAAAATAACCAATATTAATGCCCTATCTTCGGATTTTTTTCAATCAAAATCGACTTTAAACCGTCAAGTAACATTTGAGTATGATATTCAACATCAACCTATGAATAAACCATGAACTGTTTTGAAATTACTTGCAAACTAGCTGGGGTTTATTATGAATATAAGAGTTGAAGTCACAGTTTCTAATATATGATGTCTGATTTTCAGATGCATTTACTTCATTTTCCATATTCCTCACAATTCATTTTTTATGAAACCACTGATTTTCTATTCACCTATTTTTTAATATAAAAATAAAAAATAATATATCAGTGCTTGAAGAGAAGACGAAAGGAAAAAACAAAAAAAAGAGAAGTTCATTTATAGATATATGAATAAAGAAAAGAGAAATAAAACTTTCTATGTTTTTTACCACTTTTATTTGTAACGTTACTGCAGTTTCGTCTTGGACAGGAAAATTTCCAAACTTAAACTTAGTTTATTGTTTGAAAATGTCCGTATAGGACGAAACTGCAGTAACGTTAGTTACAAATAAAAGTGGTAAAAAATATAGAAAGTTT
>WOGL01000036.1:0-23354 GCA_015342145.1 Leptinotarsa rubiginosa | reverse complement strand
CCTAAGAGTGCTATATTACCATCTACGGCACTCTTACGGTATTGACGAGACACCGGTGTTGCCCTACGCTCCGGGGGATATTGAATCCGTTGTGGAGAACGAAAAGTGTCGAATTTAATGGAACTATTCGTTCCCCACCCTCATACAAGCTAATAAGCCTGATGTAGTCCTTCTCGACCACCAGAGCAAAACGATGTTTGTCGTGGAGTTTTCAGCTCCTGGCGAGACGAATATCTTCCGAAAAGAGGAGTAAAAACGGATAAAATATCGATATTTTCTCTTCGAACTCCGCAGAATCTATCCAGACTACTCTGTCAAGATGGTTGTTCTGATTATTAGATCCCTTGGTGAAATGATGCCCTCTCTACTCTGAAATCTTAAAAGACCGTGGACTTTTGAGTTTGGAGTTTCTACATGACAGAATGGTACTGGATATAGCCTGTAAAGTAGTCAGGAGTTCGGATCCCCTTTTCTGAATGGACCATGAGAGATCAGGAATTGGAGCATTTCTCTTTAGGGCAGCTGCCCGAGCAGCTGATGAACTCGGGTTAGTTTTCGACACTGAACGAGGTGACCACAACTCTGTTATCGAGTTGGAACCCGTTCAACGAAAAGCCCATTTAAAAGCTGCAGAGATCACCTCACTTCTGCGGAAACACAAGAATAAGCCAATACATGGAGTCTTCTTCAACAACATTGGAGACCTTGGCTTATCAAAGCGCCTGACGTTCGCTTTTCTCAGGTCGAGTGGGCAGAAGTCGGAAACTGAGGGGTTCATCATGGCTTGCCAGGATGGTGCCTTCAACACCTTGGTCTACCGCAGTCGCGTGATGGGTATAGAGGTTCCTGACACCAGGTGCAGGGCCTGCCGCGAGGCGCCCGAAACCCTAATGCATTTGCTATTAGCATGTCCAGCATATGCGGTCTTGGCCTATATCCATCGACATAACGCGGCCCTAAGAGTGCTATATTACCATCTACGGCACTCTTACGGTATTGACGAGACACCGGTGTTGCCCTACGCTCCGGGGGATATTGAATCCGTTGTGGAGAACGAAAAGTGTCGAATTTAATGGAACTATTCGTTCCCCACCCTCATACAAGCTAATAAGCCTGATGTAGTCCTTCTCGACCACCAGAGCAAAACGATGTTTGTCGTGGAGTTTTCAGCTCCTGGCGAGACGAATATCTTCCGAAAAGAGGAGTAAAAACGGATAAAATATCGATATTTTCTCTTCGAACTCCGCAGAATCTATCCAGACCACTCTGTCAAGATGGTTATTCTGATTATTAGAGTCCTTGGTGGAATTATGCCCTCTCTACTCTCAAATCTTAAAATCATACCGGCTTGCCGCAGTAAGGCAGAAATCTTAGCCGGACAAATGCAGAAGGCTGTCATTCTTGGCGCACTGCGCTTGCTCAGGTCACATGATTATCGGACTCAATGATCACTTACCTCACGGTGTGGGGAGTGGTCGTTGGTTGATAATGCTGGCGCGCCCATAACTCTTTGAGATCGGTTCGATAATTAATTTGTAAAACTGAGTAGTGGAAATCTCACAATACAGTGTTTGTTGAATATATTGGATAATATATTTTTTGAGACGAGTCATCTTTTTTAATTACTTTTGCGCAATCAATTAAATCATATTTTTGGAACAATTTAACTACTGTCTTTTGAAAATCGTCGATACAGTGTAGCAACCAGTTATTGCATGTAGAAATAAGACATGATTGTAATATTATGAAATTACCTATTCTATGATACTACTATTCTTATGATATTACCTTTCCTGGAAAATGCAAAAACCGATACTTTTGACCCTGAATACATTTTTTGAAAGAGGTAGGTTAGTTGGGGATTTTTGTTTTTTTCTGTACTAGTTATCAGCTCTACTTTTCTAAAAATGACTCCTTTACAATAATCTGGAGATTACTTGTGTCTTTGATGACAATCTGGATAAAATTGTGTTTGCAAGTTCTGTATTTATCTTCTTCACTAGACGTTTTTCAAACCAAAACATTCTTCAAACTCTCTCAAATGAATCTACTGAAAACCCTTTTTCCACACTAGAACAAAATACTGCCTCTCGACACTTGTTTCACTTAACAATTAACATCATTAGGAGATGACAGTTGTAGTCATAGTTTTGATTACTTTCTTCTTTTCTCTGGAGGTTTCCACATTGTACGTATAATGGTGGCAGGGCCGTAGTGAAAAGAAAAACCAGGAGGGGAGGGAATCCAAATTTTCCCAACCCTACCAGCAAAATTTCCCAACTTTCGAAAAAATGACACTAATATTTTTTCTATCTTCACGGCCCGAAATTTCCCAATTTTGTAAAATTGTCACTTCAAAATTTGTGAACTTTTCAGGACTGTTCTCTTACTTGGGGGAAATTAAACTTTTTTGAAGTTTTCGAACAACTCAGAATTTCAAAGTATGGGATCTCCAAGTTATGTATGTTGGGAAATTCCAACCTTCTCCTGGTTCTTTCCCTTATCTTATTACCTCTCCCTTTCTTTTCTCTCATTTTTATTTTTAAAATTTTTATTAATTTGTTTACTATTATTTTTTTCTGTCTTCACGCCCAAAATTTCCCAACTTTTTCCCAAGTCGAAAAAGCAGGGGGAGGCTCCTCCCACCCCCCCTCATGGCGACGGCCCTGAATGGTGGTGAAGGAGAAAGCCAAGAAGATTTTTTCTACAAAACTAATCTAAAAATATTCCCCTCTCCATTCAAATGAAATTCATATGACTGGTTTGACTTAACTACCCATATGTCATTGCGACAAAAGCAGTGCCTTTTTCGGTGACATACAAACCGTAAATTTATGAAAGAAATTAATGCTTCGTCTTTCAAAGTAATCCAAAAAGGTGCTGATGGGAAATTGCAAGCGTTTTCGCCGAAGCACACCTAGATATTGACAGTTTCCATGTAAGTGAACTTTTACACTCTTTCGTATTTTACATTGTGTAGTTAACACATTTTTCTGTAAAAACAATTTATCTTTGAAAAAGTACCTACTTGTTTCATTTCAGATAGTATATCGAAAACTAATCAAACCTGGGTCAATTAAAAATTGACCGAGAATTGATCCATTTTACATCGTGCTGAAACTTCCAGTATTCAAAGGTTAGAAGAAGTAAGTAATTAAGATGGTATTATTATTATTATTATTAGTCAAGAAAAACACAAGTTTCTGTTAAAATAAATTAATTTTCGAACATATGTTTTTTCAAAAAAAAGGGACAGAAAGCTCGCATTTACAGAGTTATTTTTGGGAAACAGGCGGGAAGGGGAGGATATGTGTTAGAAGTGAGGTATTTGTTAAATAAGTTGGGTTTGAAGCAAATGAAATGCTTTATTAGATATACACCACTGCAATAAATACACGCTTTATAACAAACTGATATGACTTAATCATCAAAAGTTGTACTAAAAATACACTTAAATGAATAAAATAAATAAATAGAATATAAAATCCAATTTTAACGAGGACTGAACATGTTTTGAACGGGATCGAGATCTGATGGCTTGGACTGAGAAATTTGGTCAAACTTCCAAAAATACATTCTCACCGCACTCCAATTCCACCAGAACAAATTCAGCCTTTTGGATGTACAACATTTTTAATAGTTATCCTTAAAATTGACCCGAAAACTATTGACTAGGCACACTTATTTCATAACAAGAACTGTTCTATGAAAAATAGAAACTTTTTTGACAATAAAAGAAACAGTTAAATCAATAAAAGAATCCCCCGGCTCCTGATTTCGAAGCCGGACCTCACAACGGTTCAATTTTTTTTCGATTTTTCAAAATACTTTATATCATTACATCAACATATAAATTATTATTTTTGTAACATGACCAACAGTGTATACATGGAATGCTTAAATTCAGCCAGATAATGTGCTCCAATATAGTAATCGAGTGACACTATAATAGTAACGATCATATACAAAATAAATTCTTCGGAATTCGATCATCAAAGAAAACTATTATAGAGGGCTCTTACATCACTTGATCTCACTTTATACGTGTAACCTTGCCTTGAACAGGCTTTAGTAGAAATTAGAGTGGTAGATACTTCTTGAGAACTGAGTATCTTGTCCTAAGTTAATCTGATTCTTTCTATCTATCTATCGCTAGTGAATAAAATAACAAATACCTTCTCAGCGTCGTTGCTTTGAAGTATAATTTTCAAATTGTTATGTTATCTACTGTCAAATACCTTCAGAATTGAAACTTTTCAAAGCTAATAATACTTCAAAATTAATAAGCATGTAATTGCATTGCATTCCAGTCGTAAAAAGAGAAGATTTCGAAAATAAACATGCCACAAATTTTATTCATCTTGTCAACTTATATAATAAACTCCACATTTTTTTCTATCTCTGAAGTTTCCGTTACTTGGTAATAGCATTTTGTTCCTAAACATTTTTAGCAAAACGAAATGAAATATCGAAAATTTTCTGGCTTACATTTTATCATGACTCACAAGATCTCCAAAACCTTCTTATAAGTTTTAGTACTTTCTAAAGTGTGTGTGAAATTTTAATACAAAATGTCAAAAATCTAGGAAGCCTATCGAGAAATGTCACATAACTTCTTTTTGAGACTAAGAACGTACGTTCTATTAAAACATTCCTATGAAGTTCCTAAACACAAATCAAGAAAATGATGGAAATTTTAACACTTGTTCGGTTTCCAACTGTCACCACAATAGACTACACTATTTTTAGATATTTCTTGATTTTTTATGTTAAATGATCATATAATATGCATCATAAAAATAGTATTGATTGTAATTGTTGATCATTGCCAAGTTAGACTACTTGAGAAAAAAAAAAGAGCTTTGTAGAAATGAGTTGATCAAGATAAATTTTGAAATACATTGCAGAGGTGGTAGACCTTTGACTGTAACATTTCTAACGAAGTAGAATAATCACTATAGGTAATTTTCTATTGTCTAGTCACACTTCTAGCAGGTATAAGACATTAACATAACATTTTTTAAATGTATCATTTGCACTGTATAAACGTTAAGCAGGACAAACATTAGCTCTTTGAAAATTGGTGTAAAACTTATATTGCTGCCCCTCTACTCATTACTTTGATTCAACTTGAAATGTTGAGATGACAAATACACTCCTTGGGTTTATTTGTTTGTATTTCTCCTGTTGAACTTTCGTAAACGGGAAACTGAAATATTGATGGATATGTCTGTGAATATAAAAGCCCTCTGGAAAGAGTTACACCTAAGTATATAACATTTTGATTAACAACTTTGAAAATACTTTAGACAGTTAATTGCCAACAAGTGGAGTACAGTATTTTTATTGTCCACTGCCGCAAGAAAACCAGTGTGTCGGTGCACTTTTGGTGAGAGGGATGCGAGCATGCGCAGAAACTCTACTAGGCCAAGCAGGGGACCAACTTAGGCCACGTCGTCGAAAAACTCTTTTGCTTAACAGTTGTTCATGATAATGTATTTCAACAAATATAGCTCAAAAATATATTACATACTCACATTATATTGCCATCAATTTTGCAATTATAAGTACATACTAACGCATCAGTCTTTAGAGAAGAAGTAATATGGAAACTTAAAGGCGTGCTTATTAAAATCAGAGCCCGGTAAAATAACCGCTCATCGTTTCGTTAGCCTGGTTTTATTTATATCAAATATCACTTTTCTGGAAGCTTTTCAATTCGTTCTTACCGAACAACCAATTTTAACAACTCGGAACCTTATCCCTTTTAGATGCCGAACGAAAGCCACTCCATGCCAGGAAAAGGGGATGCTTTTATTTATTACGTCGGGTCGTTATTTCCCCTTATTTTAAAAACGCACCCTGGGTTTCCATATCAGACTTAAGCTTAGGCGCAAAAGCACGCGATTTAAAATTACACAGAGGACATAAGCGCAGGAGAGCGGAAGCAACGAAAGAAGCACATTATCGGGAACGACAAACGCCATTATGGCTGAGATATGTGTAGAATGACCTAACACATACTAAAATTCATCATTGTAAATGTCTTTCGGCATCTCACTAACAAAAAGGCGTGAAATCGAGTGTTGATTGAATACGGGTATTCTTTGCGACGCAACTGAATATTTCTCAGGTTGTTGAAAAAACAAATGACTATGTGGACAGCTATCATTTCAAAATTACCTATACTTCGCACAAAACAGATTTCAAACTGATTCATATGTATCGAGTGTCAGACTATTTTATTCTTCATTGAACGTTATGACCAAAACAGTCCTTGAATGTGGAGGCAGTAAAAACTTAAATTATGCTGAAGATCGAACTGAATATATTATTAAAATCGGTTTTGGGAAAAGAGTTTGGAGCCAGATTTTTTGTTTCAAATTATTCCTTGGTTTTATAGTTCAAGATTCTAGAGCTACTTAGCATAGTTCGACCAATAATAATACAAATAATATTATTGACTCCTCGCATTGAGGTCGGATGACTGCTACTAATAAACGAAAGTGTTTTTAGAATGTGATAATATTGTTAATTTTTTATGCGATGCCTAGGTTTCCAATCTTGACTTTCGCTTCAAAAACCTAACTCATTGTGACATTCCAAGGACAATGTTGTTTATTGATACCAGTAATCTGAGGTTTCAATGTAGAAAATTTAGGTCCCCAAGACACTATAAAATAATGGAACATTATATGTACATAGATATAAAATTTTTAGTGAAAAAAGTTTGTTGTTATTACAGGGTGGATCATATGAGATAGCTTCAATTTCAGTGGGCGATTCCCTATCACAAGGGATTTTTTATTAAATTCTCTGATTTGTTTTCATGTAGGTAATAACTGTTTTTTGCAAGTTTGATATAAGTAGACACAATTGAAATGGTACTTTCAAAACACTCGAGTTTTTTGGTTTCGAAAAAAGTCTTCCTTGCATAGGTTTTTATAGTAATAAACGTTCCAATTTCTGCACTTTCATGAATTTTATGGTAGGACCTACATTTATAGAAAAATATTCAGTTGCATCATCAAGTGAGAAAAAAGAGATGTACTTTTTTGAAAATATGTAACCTATGGATTCTCGAATATTTTACACATTGGTTATTGAATAAGACAGGTTATCTTTATTCGAACTCCGAATCGCATTTTTGCGAAAATTCGACGCATCCGAAACACATTCAAAATGAATTCTATACACATATAACACGCAAAAATCTATTGCTATGGCGACCATTGGCAGGAACGATTACGGACAAAGCGGCTATGATGCTAATTTGGCGTGTCCGGGAAGGACCCATGAGACTATACGGGCCGAATCCGAACCTGGCGACCCCGCCCATACAGCCAGAACCACACGGGTCATGTTTTTCAAAATGTGCGGCTTCACAACAAGAAAACACTTAAATATATCATAATATAATATGTTGATAAACTCGAAATTTGCCAGTCCTAACAAATACCTAAAAAACTACTTCACAAACCATTCCCGGGGTCTAGGCGAGAGTATACCAAAGTTTCGAACGCGATTTTGTAAAACACATCGATAAAGGAAAATATGAATTAAATTCTGAGTATCTACCGTGGGTTCCACTTTTAATAGAGCCACTCCAATATCTAAGTTATTGAAAATACGATTCCCACCAACTTTGGACCGAGAAAAAATATTGGTTTTACATTCTACGACGAGTGATTTATTTTCTGCAAAAATTATTAGGGTTAACTAAAACAAATTTTATGTTATTTTTTCAATATGGAAGAGAAAATTTAATAACGTAAAATAAAAATAAACATCACTTTAGGAAATGTTATGGGAACTTTTATACGTAAAAACACGATTTTCAACTTTTTCTTCCTTACTTTTCACGATTCTTTAAATAAGTTTCGTATAAACGGACTTCGGGGATGCTGAATCTGAAATCAATTTTGATTACAATACCTTATATTTCTTGTCGAAAATGAACCCTTGTCCCCCGTGAAACAGTGTAATTTTAATAGACAATTTTGGCTTATCCACCAAATGGACGAAATCGTATTTTCAAAAACAGATATATGGGAAAGGATTAATTACAACGTCATAAGCTGCAATTTGGATCTTCTCAATTAAAACTAGTGATAACAATAGTTGTCTAATGACGTCATATTGTGATTAGTCAAAAATACTTTCAGTAGTTTAATAATTTGCAACAAAAAGAACAATCCCTAAAAAGAGCCACGAAATGCACGAAGTACGGTTTTTTCATTTGAAGTCAACGAGGCGAAAAATAATTTTATAATATTTCCGAAATTTTCAATTAATAGTACGATAAAATATACCACTACTTTTTCCATTATAAAATTCCCTACAAAAAAAGGCCTTACCCTTTTCTTTTTAGAAATTGGGTATAATATACAATAATTGAAATGCTTTTATAAAACTCTTAAAGAATAGAAAATACAACAAAACGTTATTGAATACATCATCCACTCAAAACTTCAGGGATTGATTTTCAAGGCAAACTGAAGTACTAGTAAAATAATTGAATTGTTTTAGCAGGCAAACTTTATTCGTCTTGGACTCGACACTGAATTGAGAAGGAAATTACCTAATTAAAATAAAAAATATCTTCCGATAAATTGTTTTCTGCACTTTTATTATGTTCAGCATTCCGTACAGATTCAAATCTATCAATACGAGTGAAACCGGGAAATGAATTTCCTTGTTATAAAATAACAGCAGGGATCAGAGATTGAACACAAACCTTACCACGTCTTTCCGTCAAAAGATACTTTTTTTCAAAAACCTGTACAAATTTGGCACAACATATGATACAAGTTGTTCATTATTGTCAAGAAATACCTCAATCATATCAAATGAATACGCATTCAACCAAAATATTCGCCTGCAAATACAAAATTTTGACTCGCACCAACATGAAAAATCAACTTTCAAATTTGCTTTACAAAACCGTGTTCATGCTTAAAATCTAAGTTCCCGGGAATTGTTACAACCATCAGGGAACGTACAAAGCACATAAAAATACATTATATTTATATAAAACGACTAGAATACCACGTAAGCAGATATTTGATAGGCGAATTTGCGGGCCACGCTTTTGTTGGAAATTCTGAAGCTTTGGTCCGCGATATCCAGCCAACAAAGCAAGGAAATTTTGGTGTAATAAGTACGATCAGTACAGTTAGTCATATTTAAATTACAACACATAATCTAATAATTTTTTGGTGTTTTACGAAAATGTGTGTGAAGAGCAGTTATTGCTTTCCTAATTGGCAGTTTTTACTTTTTCCAATTGGATATTGACCAAAAATCTTTCACGACCTGTTTGATATTGGCAGAGAGTAATTAACCTCAATTATGTATGAAAAACGCTTACAAATTGGGTAGTGTCTACACTGTGTCAAAGATGAAAAGGTCCACAACAGGTATTTCGGAAACGGTGAAAGATAGAGCGAAGTTAAACAGAGAAAAAATATCTTTATTGGGTTGCTAGTAAGGTATCCTTTGAAAAGTGGAAACAATCTAACAATATTAGAGAACATGTTTGCTCAGATATTATCTGGTGAAAATTTTTGAAAACGGTCCTGATTTGAGTCCTTGAATTCTAAGAATTTTTTTTAAGCGTACCTATTTTGATTTTTCGTTTTGAAAATACATCTTTAATTTATACCATTTTATTCTGTAGGGTCCTGCTGTGATATTCAAGGTAATTTTGTTCTACTAGATCTTACATTTTAATTCTATGATGTAAATTTCTACTACTAAAATCTGTTGTGCTTGGCTAAATATTTACTGGTTTTCACTATTTTGGATTCAACAATTAATAATTCTTTTTTTGATAATATTGTAAATAAATACTGATCATATTTACAATTATTTGACATAGCATTCTTCCTTAATACTCAAAAAATGATTTTTAATTAATGAGTTTTTCAAATATACTTTCATTATTTCTCATTTTGCGAAACTAAATTAAATACCGCTAGATGTAATAAATGTTGAAAAATACTCAATTTGCGAAAAAAAAAAGTGAATATTGTTGTTCTCCGACGTTAGTTTCGGTTATTACTGAATTATAGCAGGACTGTACTCAAAAAAGGTATAAAAAAATAAGCTCAAGCTTGAGGAAGCTATTGTAAAGCGAAACACGTGTCACGGTTTTTGTAAAACTCTTTATAGTGAAAATCATACAATAAACTGTATTAATTAGTTTTTTAATATGGATTTTCATCAAGTATCGGCCAGTTCTATTCAATTAATTGATTGTTGACTAGGAGCTCCTTTTCAATCATTGCTTTATCTTTATAACCGTTTCCAAATCCTTACCCTAGACTCAGTTTATACACGTTCAAATTGAAACTCAAATTTTTATCATTTTATAAGCGTTTAGCTCATATAATTTCTTCATCAATATCTAATTGGCCATTACTATTCTGTAGATCAAAGTGGAATATCAATTTGTAGAATACAAAAACTGTTGCCGGCAAAATCATTCACATTCGAAACGACAAATGATATTAAGGTTTGTTTGCTCTTTCCACAGAATATTATTTTTGGCTAATTCTCAGCATTGGACGATATGTTAGTTTCACAATTGGTAAAGCTCTGATAACATAAACCAAATTCCTATATCAATTGAGCAAAGTCCTTGGTCTAACAGTTTTGATATAAATGTCAATTTTATAAAAAATAATTCTACAATAATTTGCGTTACATTTAATTTTGATTAGAAGTTTTGATTGAAACGGCTGAAAACGATAGTTCAAAAATAAAAACTGCCAATTTCTCTAAAAGTATAAACCTTCTGTAGGGTCGATCCCCAGCTTGATCAACACTAGCGATCATGATTTGTTGCAAAGAAAATCATTTTCCGTGACATCCTCTACTTCAATAATGGAATACTCTAATTTCGTGCGATTTCCAAAGGAAGTGAATGAAAAGGAACTGATGAAGCATGGGAAAACACGTAGCAGCCGACTGAGTCAACGGACGCTGTTTTATTGATCTGTTTGGGTGAAATACAGCCATGAATGATTCCTAGGGAGATATTCCCCTCTTCTCAGTTCGGCATTTTCCCAAGATTCCATTTCCTTTCAGCGGCGTTGATCTTCAATAATTCATAACGGAATAGAACAGAAACAATTCAGTATTCGATATAAAAGAAACTGCTTTAGTACTATATATAAATCTTAGTGAAATTTAGCGTCCGATTGAAATTTGTTGTGTACTTTTTTTGTTATCTTCGAAAAACTGAATTACGTTCGTTCACACACACATACCACCTGTATTTTCAAAGGATATAATTTTGTGTAACATGACTTCACTGGTAATGCTCGAAATATTAGATGTCGTCGTAACTGGGCAATGGTCTAGCTATCAAGCCCGTAAATAAATAAGAAGACTTTATCACATTTTGACAAATAGTTTGAGGCTACTATTGCCGCCAGAGGGCGGTGCAAAACTCTAGGAGAACAAAGAAATGTGAAATTGACATTATGTAAGAAATTCTACAAAATATTACGTTTTTTATCGCATTAAATGCGGTGTTTGAGGTTACCATGGGATATGTCTATGTAGTACATAGTGTTTGTTCTTTGCCTACAAAGTTCTTCGTAAAAATCCTTTTCTAATGGAGCTTTTATTTCATTCTAGATCATTTTCAATACATACACAAACATACATACGTTTGCCAATGGATTCATCCATTCGGAGTATTACTTTCCATTTCTTTGCTAGTTTCGGGTCTTGGGGAAAGGTGTGCTCTCACCGAACAATACAAGAATTTATTAGTCATTGTAAAAGACGTTTACGATACGATGTAACGACGAATATTTGTGCCCACAGTTCTTATGGCAATAATCAATGTTCTCCCAGAGTTTGAATTATTGAACCTAGATCTCGACCACTCCGTAGTCTCTCAGAATAAATATCAGATTTTGATGTCTAAAATGAATAAAGTTTAAAACTTTCAAGCGCCAAGTAACGGTGAAATCATATTTCGCAAAATTCTATAGGTAAAAGTTTTCCTGGACTTCGTAGGTGATACTGGTTTTAATTGTTTCATGATAAATGGTAATTCCAGGAACTCAGTATTTTGTTTAAATATTTTTTTCAATCAATATAATACCAATAAACAAAAGCATGAGGATCGACTTCTGCAATCTTTCGAGAACTATTCACCATCTGTGCAAAGTGATAACATCGGGGTATGGGAAGGCATTTCCGATCATCACAGTCTGTTAAAGAGGTTCTGTTCGAGCGCAAAAATTGGGTATTTTAGAGTGGACATTGCGGCATGGCGCATTAACAGTGCACAACAATCATCTACAACATGAGCAAATATTTATAAAAAACTATTTCTGAAACAACTCATGCAGCGCGTAACAACAGATATTGTGCAGAAAAGTGTAGGTATGGCCAGCCTCAGAAGTAAAAAGTGAGTGAGGCCTCTATGGGGCTGGCAACAAACAGGACTAGATCAATAACTGGCGCCCGCCGCTTGAACGGGGCTTTTCTTTTTCGTAAAACCAGGAAAATGTACTGAAGACGCTGGAATGTACACTGAGACATGATTTTACTCTCAATGTTCATAATTATCCGTTACCAATTCTGGTAGTTTGTTGATATTCCTAATCTAAGTTGATATGCCAGGAAATACAAATTCCAGATCAAAAACTTATGGAATATAGCAATCAGGTATTGGCCACTTACCGACTGAGATGGGAAAAATCTTAATTTTGGCAACAACTGATTGTCAATGAATACAGCGTATATTTTCCTGGTCGGTGACAAATGAAGCTAGGGAAGGTGTGCAGTGTTTTGTGATGAACATAGAAACTTACTACATATTTACACTCTCCACCTGAATCCAATAGAGTTATGTTCCCTAGATTAATTGACATGAAGGTTAACGTAACATATTCAAGTGACAGATCTCTAAATTGGGACCAAGAATCCAAGTTTGGTTGTGCGTGTGTCGAAGAAAACTTTTGAGAAAAATCTCATAGTGACCATGGCGAAAAAACTCATCTCATTCAATACTAAGGTTGACGAAATGAAAAGTGGATATCCTAATCTGAGATATCGACTTAATATACTACTCGATTTTTTTAGTAAAGATATATACAATTTGATGTATAAATAAAATTCAAAGGGTTTTTGCCATATATCCCTGCAGAACTATTTTTAATTAACTATTGTTCAAATTGCTTTTCGATAATCTGATGACGTACCTAATCAAGATTAACAGTATGGAGGTCTAAATCAGCTACCTATTTCAGAAAATAAGTGCTGTCAGGTATTTAAGGTAAGTAACCTTCAGTAACTAATTCGTCCTGTTCAAATTTGCTAATAAATGTATACCGAGATGAAGATAATTTTATTATGAACACAACGAAATAGGGCTTTCCCAAGAATAGTCAAGTTTTATGGTTACAGACATTTCAAGTTTCAAAGACCGAATAAAATAGCTCAGCGCGACTGATCATATAAACTCATTCAAATCTTGAAATTTTGAATTGTGGTCCTAGTGTTATGGTGTTCACAATGAAATTATGTATATTTCAATATATACACCAGAAAACCTTGGAAAAGAGTAGGCAACTATATTAAAGGTAGTTTTGTTTGGATATAGGGCAGAAAATTATCACCTTTGTTTATTTGTACATTATTCTGTGAAAATATACATTTGATTACGAAATTCGATAAGGGTTGTTCTTCTTCTATCTAGTTTGGATTCCAGATATCCTGCCAGTGGGACGATATATCAAAACAAACCATTCTTGGCCTCAATTCGTTGGATTTCTGGCAATTGCTTTATCACTAAGAAGTTCTTTACCAGAAAAGATGTGTTGTTTAATTCAGTCTTACCGAAAACGTTATGCTTTTAACTCAGACATACTGAGAAACTGCCTACTTAATTTTACTTCAAAATATACTACGCTACTAACACTAATGACTATGATACGAAAAAAATCACACATGCCTATACTAGGTATATAGGTTTTGCTTATTTGGGCCCAAGGAAGATTGTTCAAACAAGTTCTTCAAAATTACACAAGCTTCTCCGCAAGGAATAATATCATCACACTTACTTCTAAGTACAAAAGTACAGTAGGTCTGTATAGAAAGGGAGGCTGAATACAGCTGTGCCGTGCTACCTTGAGGCTCAGGAAAAGGGTTTGGAAGAGATTCGGGGCAATCACCAAGATGGATCGAACGAGGTAGATTCAGATCAACCAAGTTTCCGAATGCGTTTGAGAGTGAAAATATCTGAGAATATTCTTAGTATATATGTCAACCCTCACAATTTTACCAGTGTGATTCATGAAGTGTATACATTTTTTTGCAATCGAAATACTGTCAAAAGCAAATACATGTCGGATAACCACATGAGATATATTTAGAATGGTTTCAACTTCCATAAATAGGAAATGAAATTATTCCTGGAATAGTTCTTTTTTATGTCAATCACTTTAGTCCCATTCTAAAAAAATCTAAAATTATCCAACTTTCTGTAACGTTTGGAGATACAATTTTATTGTGAAATTAACGAAAGGAATTCACAATTATTGCACAGTTAATGAACTACACAGTAAGTTATAGAGTGTTGACCAAATACATGGATAATCGTCAATTTGAAAAATTTCATTTGATGATTTGAGGTGAGGTCATTAAGGAAACTTGACTCATCAGAAAACCTCTGGCCATTCGACTATACGCAAGAAAAAATAAATAAAAAACTAATTGAAAACTGCAAGAAATGGTATTATTAATTAAAAAAAGCATTTACAACAAAAAATCAAAGAAAAACAAAACAATGTACATTTAATTTAAGAACAATTTTACCATTAAACTAATATATAATAACAACAGGTTTAAAAAATGTAGTAATAAAAAAACGGAGCGCCGTGTTGCATCCAGTGTTCTCGTCGAGTCTTCCGCGTTTCAAGGTGCCCATCCCAGGACGTCCAAGAACGATACAAAAAAATGTGTACTCCGAACATGACACTTTAAAACAACATATAACACTTATCGGATGGGCACCAGGAAAGAGGCGGTCGAGGAGCCTGGATACCGCAGGGATCTCTAATTGAGGGCTGGCATTTGGATTGAGATCGCTCAGCCCTCACGAAATTGCGTCAATCGCCTCCTGATCTCAAAAAACAACAATGATATAATTTAAATAATAATAAGATATAAATTATTGTAAAAAACTCGAGTTCCATCGAGAAAAAAATCACGGGGATTGATTCTGGATAAAACAAATAAAAAACAAATACTGATAAAATGTATCCATCGCACCCACACGATGTACAAAACAAGTTATATCGCAGCATTATCAGTCGTAACAAAAGAAGTGGGTATCGACAGATGGAAGTAGATTTAGCATAAAGCTAGTCCAACAAGATGCACGAACTGACGCCTTCAACTGACCTTGAAGCAACTTAATTGGCTGTATTGTGTTATCAAGCCCATGATTTTGTTCCGAGGGTGGAAAAAATAAAAAAATAAATGAACGAGAACCTAGCTACTAAGTATATAGTCTTGAATGGCGCAAATCGGCCCAGGAATACGAGAGCTCATACGTGCCCTCGAGTTCGATATCTTAAACTTGGCAGCATTAACAAACAAATATATTACTACAAAAAACTACAACTAATTAAAAAAATAGAGATGGTGAAGAGATGCTTGCATGCACCACACTTACTAATATTACTTGTGAATAACAAAACTAAAAATAAACATAAACAATGCCGACAAAGGTCGATCCCAAGCGGCTGGAAATAAGGGCACACGGCACGCGGTCGTATTTCATCGATAATATAAACATCCACGAGTGGGGGATAAAGAGAGAACAATAAAAAAAGATCTAATTCAAAAGTCCGTAGTTGACTAGGGTCCGTAACAACGCGGCATCCCGCAAACAACGAGCTCTATTTCTAAGAACATACACAACATCATACACGCATATTAAAATAGATCATTATCATCGGAAACTGCTCAATTTAAATTACAACAATGGCCCAGGCACCACGCGATGCTTGGTTAACATTTCTAATCTGAATAATAATATCCCTGTTTTAAAAATTGATAATTTGGTCATACAACATAGGCGACAGGTGGCCGAAGCGGCAACTCTGTCCAGCTTACGCATTGTCAAACGTTATAATATTAAAAATATCAACATGTGAAATACGGTACAAAACTATGACGATAATAATCGTGACAATTTTGACAACTTTAAAAAAATAATAATACAATCAACAGACCAGCATCCGACCACTCCATTCAAAAATGCATCAACAAAAAGTGTTGGGAATGGCTGCTGGAGACCCTGCCTGGAATTGCCTACAGGCCAAGGGGGGGTACCTGTACGTAACGATAGATATAAAGCCGGTAGTCTTTGCTGGCCAAAACAACGGAACCGTCATCCATGAGGGCGACATCGAAACACTGCGCGTGCTTTACTTTGCTCTCCAAAGCCGATACCAACTGTCCGTCTTGGGTGAAGATGGTCAAGTTGAAGTTGTTGTGGTTGTCGGCAATGAGAATCTCGCCGTTTGCATTGATACCAACTCCTATGGGGTAATTAGTGATCCCCTCTCCGCCAATTTGCCGTAAGTAAACGCCTTCATAACTGAAAACTTTAACGCAATGAGCTCGGTTGTCGCTGATGAAGATTTCCTGTTTATCATTTACGACAACGCCGTTGGGGAACTCCAAGTGCTTGGAACACCCAAATTTCTGGAGCACGGCACCGGTTTGATCAAATATGATAACTCGCATTACTTTGCATTCGACAACGACAATGCGCCCCTTATTGTCCACTGTTACACCTCGGGGGTGTTGCAGAATGTTCGCTCCGAATTTCCGCACGAACTGGCCGTACTGGTTGTAAATTTGGATTTGGTGTGTGGGAGAGCGCTCGGTGACGATTATATCGCCGGAAGTACGTACTACAGCGACGCGGTTCGGGTACAGCAACTGTCCATCGCGTTTGCCGCACTCTCCAAACTGAAATTTGAATCTACCCTCCTTGTCGAATATCTGAATTCGATGGTTGTTGGTGTCAGCTACGATAATGTCGTTCTGGGCGTTGACGGCCACTCCGCTCGGTTCGGTGAACTGACCCTCCATCACACCGAACTCCCCGAACTTGCAGTGGTAGATCATCTTTTGTCGTTTTATCTGAGACTTCGGAGGAAAAATCGCAGTCGACATGAGCTTGCTTGTCAGATCTAGCATGGGGTCGTTCTGAGGAGTGTTGCTTAGCGAATACGGATCGGAGGTTCCGTTTTGGAAAATGCTATCGGTAGTTCCGCCGTTCGACCACTTTTCGTAAGGGTTGATGCCGTTGAGATTCAAATCGCCGATGGTCGTGGAGAATGGTCCTAAGCTATTGGCACTACTGAACCGTTTGCTGATTATGTTTGATTCGAACGGTGACGTGGATTGGCTGGATCCAGTCAACGGAAAGGGGCAGTGTATACCGCCGTTCAAGCTTCCAGAGCTACCGTTCACGCTACTTCCACTGGAACTGGATCCTCCTCCGCCGGTAGGTCTTGCAATCGGTGGCTGTTTGCTTGGACCGACTACTGTCTCAGAATTAGATCGAACATAACCAAAGGTGTTTCGAACTCCAACTTGAATCGCTTGGTAATTCGATACGAATTCCAGTTCACTAGCGGATTGTACGGCTTGGTCTATATTGCAACTCATGAGACTCTGCAACTTAGTATCTAGTATTTTTTTAAACATTAGAATTTCAACAACTGCAGCGCATTTGCCCAATCTATCTACGAATTCACAAGTTTTATTTATTTGTTCGCACGTTTCCTGTCCTTTCTGCGTCGCCACGTTTAGGGATATTTGTTTTGCGCTGAATACGCTCTCCAGTTCCTTGAGAAGTTCTTGTTTCCTTTCCTCCAGCATGGATCTGTAGAAGAGGAAGGTGTCATTGATTTCATTTTGAGCTTTGTGATACTGGACTTGTAAGCGACTTGAAACGTGTTCCGCATTCTTCAAAACATTTCTTATATCGGTAGCTTTGCTCTTGGCCTCACTGATTCCATGGTGGATAGCATCGATATATTTGGGAGCAGCATCGTTCAAGTGTTCGTAATCGTGGAGCGCTGCCGGGTGATCCATGTTTAGACACTCTTTGCAAATTGGCACGAAACACGTGTTGCAGAAGTATTTGAAAACTTCGGATTTATGTTTGTGGCATATCATCTTTTCGCTCAATATTTTATCAGAGTTTCCAATAATGCCGTTAGGAATCAATCCGTTGTTTCTGGATTCATCTTTGATCTCAGTGAGGTTCATAACCCTATGCCCTTCGAAGCAGTGCATGAATTGATGTGCCATCACGCAATTTGAACACAAGTAATTGGCACAGTCCACGCAACGGGCAACTGCGTCTAGTTTCTTGTGCTTGCAACCCGTACAATGGACAGGAGCAGAAATGTAATCGTTATTTGAATCTGAAGAGAAAAGGGAGTTGGTCAGAATACCTTCCAACAGCCCGGCGTTGCAACGTGGACACACGCACTTGTTCTTGTCAAGACAAGGGTTGCAAATAGTATGGAAACAAGCTAACAGTTTAGGATTGGCTACTGGGTCTCTGCACTGCTGGCAATGGATTTCGGATGGGTCGCTGTCTCTGTCGAATGAGTCGCTGACTGGTGGAGAAGATCCGCTAGTGGACGATGGCGTGTCGTCCAAGGGAGAAAGTGAAAGATAGTCGTGGGGTTCGCTGAATGATCCGATAGAATTTGCTCTCGTCAGGGATTCTATTGAAAGTGTTGGTGATGCCATCTTCAGTTACCCGTCATCCCTGAAACAAAAGAAAAAAAATATTAGCGCTGGCAAGAAAATCAAAAGAAGTGGTTACGAGTATTCATAAATCAATTCACGGTGTACTACATGGATATTACTTGAGTGAAAATTTACTTTTTCGCTGAAGTATTTCATTTAGGATTTCTTTATGCAAAAAATGTGCGGCTATGAATTATTCAGGAATAAATGCAAAATATCGCATATTCGTGACAATAACAAATAGTAGAGAACACCCATTTCTGTTACAATGAAATTTAGAGATCGGGCTTTATTATTATTTCCATCTGAAGTAAAAGCAACAAAAAACTTGTTACCGAAAGCCGTCTACGACAGATGAATTGAACTGAATGACACGTAATTTAGATCATATTAATGAATTTGTGCTGCTTTGATACTTTGGTCCGTTTCCCTCGTGTTCCTTATGGTGCATAAGACTTCAATTGGAAATAAGAATATTAACATCGAAAATTACCGTAAAAGTTGAGCGAACATTTGAAGACGCGTTCTCACTAGAGCACGAATGCGAATGACGCAGACCAAATCCGAATCGGTTGTCTCGAGTCGAGGACGCAAAATGCCTGCCGCGGTAATGCTAGTTTTTTCAATTTGAGGCATATTTTAGTATCTGTGGGGTGTGCAAGTTTTATGTCTATTTCAGAGTTAGAAGACAACAAATGTAAAAAAACACAGACCAAGATTTTCTTCCACATTATATTCAAGAAAAAGACGTTCCTTCTTGACACCAGTTTTTATCTTCTATAGGAACACTCTAAACTCTCGATTTTTTGTTTATCCATGTATTTGTTAATAGGAGCATATTGTTTTGACCAAGCTTCCTCTTATAATTTTATGAACACCTCCATATTTCTATATTCACGAATGAGTTCCAAACACAACTCTTGGCTCCATTCCCTTTTCATCAGTGTACTTAACTCAAAAACTATAAAAACACCGTAACACACAGTCGCAGTACTGTACAGTTAGTCTAGAAAAATCAGCAACTCTTTTGGTAGAAGCTGGAGCCAGTATGACCTCGTGAAGCATCATGGTGGTCATAAGTTGCACGACAGTATATCTTCAAAAAATCAGGTATTGAAGACGCTGGCAGTTATACCTTTTGGATCTGGTATTATCTTATAGAAACCTGATACTCTGATCTTACAGATCACCTGATTCTTCCAGAAATACCAAATTCCATCAAGTGTTAAGTAAATACTAGAATAATAGATACTTCAATTCCACATTTTGTAATTTCAGCAATAATAGTCATTCCTTCATGTCCGTACCTCTATAAAGTACACCAAAAAATTTCGACAACGACACTGTTACGAGATTATTCGTCGGGCAAAGAGATAAAACGGATAATTCGTCCGGAACACAAGGAAAAACCCTTGTTATGGACCGAATGACAAATGCTATTCCGAAGCAATAGGGGCATCGAACGATTGAAGGGCACCGTCGCTTATTCATCGGCGTCGGCGGCCAGAGAGAGTCGGAGCAGGCGATGAATCAGAGGTGGTGGCGGAGAATGCAACGTGGGGGTTGTCAATTCGTTTGGGGGCGAACGTTTGGACGAGTCTGGCGGGGATGGAGGGAGCGCGCGATCGATGTACCGACTGAGGGGACTAATGCGTGTTGCCTAGCAACGGAGTAAGGGTTGCAACCCCACTTGAATTATTGCTGCAACAAGGTGGCTGGCCTAGCCAGACTAAAGTCTACGACGCGTTTTCTTTATTTTATTTTCGCTAAAGTTTTCCGGCTCTTCGAAGCGATCGCGACGCAGTTGTTTATGCGTCAAGTGCAGAATATGAAAAAATACGACTCCACTTATAAGACTGCAGAATAAAATCAAATACGCCTACGTGGTGATATCTCAAACTTATCTCACGGGTAGGAAGACAACATCGTTTTGCTCGCTAAAAACTAAATGAAAATAATATATTTCAATCCGCAGAAGGGAATTCACGTGGCAGAAAAAATTAATCTTCTGGAAGTTTCGCAGGTCAATGAACTTAACAAAAAGATAGCTTCTGAAGTAAGGGATGGGTATTTTCACAACGGAGATTATGCAGAGCTGAAGTTAACACCAGTTTTGTCGGAACCTTGGTAATAATTTTTCATTAATAGTATAGTCATGGTGTATGAGAAAAGAAAACATTTCAGTTAACAGGCCTGTGTGCTGAACATAAGCTCAAGTATAAATACTTTTGTTAGGTTTTTTAGGGAGATGAAGAAGAATGACCATACTGACGTTAAAAAAATATTTATCCACTTTTCATTCCAATCGATATAGGCGTCGAAAAGAAACGCCTCTCTAGTTTAAGTTCATTCCCAGCTTAAAGCTTGTTCATCTTAATGAATTATAAAAAAAGTTTTATAGCAACTCGTAAACTGTAATTTCCGGCATAGTATAAAGGATAATACAATTGAATCTATGTAAAAAATATGGTGGAATGAAAAAAAAGGATACGAAAAGTAATAAATATTCTGGTTATTCATATAATATAGGGGCTGAAAGACTCTAGATGCATAATATCGACGATATAGTACATCTAGCGACCCGCTAAGGCTCCGCACGGGTGCAATACTATACCTAAGAAGCACCTATATACCCAATTTTAGCTTCCTAGGACTTACCAGTAGGGAGAAATAAAGATAACTGAGTGTTAAGTAAGTGACTTTCGCATTTATAAGTATGGATGAAAAAAAAAGGTTTGAAACATTGTTATCTCCAACAATTAAATCAATTTTTCTAATTCTTGATTTATTATTTTCAAGTCAGAAACATTGAAATCCACAGAGGAAGTGACGAAAACCTCATTGATATGATAATGAATAGGATATGCTTTCATCAGAATTTGCATGTAACTGAAAACAAAAGTATCCTGTGTTAAACATTTGAAAAATCACAGTACATCATTTGAAACATATGTTCATATAAGTGGCCTTTGTCAACTTCCTCAAAGTTGAAAAAGTTTTATGCTCGAATTCCAAAAACTCATCACGTCACTAAAGTTCGAGATAACACATACACTTCAAAAACAATCCCAAGAAAATCGTCGGACTACAAGAGAACTTTTATTGTTTGTTTGAGAGGACACTTCAAAAACATGCTGACACATTGTCCATACTGGAAATTGTTCAGAAGCAAGGCGCGTAAGTTAAAAATAAATAGAGAAAAACGATGTATCTTCTGATGAATATAAAAAATCAGTGAACACAAATCATATCAAGAAAATGAATGAAAAGGTTGTTCAATGCATAAATTGATTATAGGAAATCAAGAACAATATTTCAGACCAACAACCAAATGGCAATGAATCCCTTACTTTAAGAACAAAATGAATAAATAAAAAAATATATTGAACAGAAAATATTTTTTTTTCGAACACATGGATTACTTAGCCGTTAAAAACTGTGAAATAAGATCTAATTTCATGTCAGGTGTCTACTTTTTCAACTATAGGAATGACACAAATCTATAGGAGACTTCATATGATCCACCGTTGTTTATAGAGAGATGACAGCTGATCAAAGAAAAAACCTATTGTATAACTCGAGGCCAGATAAATGGATTGAAAGTTGAATATTCAGAAGCACTATCTACTGGTGAAATAAAATCGAAAATATCATTGATAAAAGCATAACACTGTTCATTACAATTTTTGTTACTGCTTCACTTAATTTTAGGTATATCAAACATTCATCATTTGAAATATCAATTTTTTTTATTACAGAAAGAACGTTAAATGTCCACTATATTTCAAATCTAATGGATTCAAATCTGGAGATTTAGGACACCATTTACCTGGATCTTTTGTTATAATGAACCTTTTCGGAAATGTATCATACCCAAATTCTTAGCCTTCTAGAATTATCACGACCATTTCAATCTCCTTTGATCCAAGGAATTCTACACACATACCGTTAGTCAATAATTCTTGTGTTTTTTTATACATTCTTCTCCTATGACATTACCTTCAAAGAAATAAAAACCAAGTACAATTTCGACTAACTTCCGCACCAGTTCAAAGAAAAATCATCTAAAGCTACTATATGAACATAATTGAAAAGATGAAAACTGTTTCAAGAAGCAATCTAGGCGAAACGATAAAAATTATGAGTGAAAATCGAGGATGACAAAGTACACTGACCGCTAAAATAACGAAGTAACTTTCAATTAAATTTCTAGCTCATTTTTGCTCATGGTTATTTAAAAAATCAACAATTTTGCAGAATTTATATGAATACATTTTACGATTCGGAATTCCATTGTTTTTACATACCAACAAAAAACATCCTGACAGTGAAGAACTGAACTCGAAGAAAAAAAAAATAGAACAGAAATGTTCGCATGAATGTGCGAACACCTTTTAACACGTTAAAAGGCAAGACCTCGTTAATCCTTATCTCGCACAAGTGTTGGCTTTTGGTGGCTGTCGTTCGTGTCTTGTGTCATTGTCAAACTTGTTCAGTTTGGTCTATAATGTAACCATGAATTGACTTACGAATGAACAACG
>WOGL01000035.1:0-23083 GCA_015342145.1 Leptinotarsa rubiginosa | reverse complement strand
CGAATCTCTAACGAATTTTAGGGTGGTTTTATTGAAAATGCCGATCAGGATAATGAACATATTATTATTGAAGAACATTTCTGAAGAATCATGTAATAACTTGAGGTACTTTTTACATGTTTGTATTGTTTCTTCGAAGCGAAATATTTTTTAAACCTATAAAGCATACGTAATAGTACCTAATCAATAGCCATTGATCATTGTTAATGTAATTTTCAATATAGAAAATAAACAAATATTATCAAATCTTACATGAAGATAAACTTTACTGCATTACATTTTAGACTGTATTTATAAATTCTGGATTCCTGAAGCCTATTTTCCCTTTTTATATAAATCAATAACATTTCAGTTATCGAAATAGGGGAACTTGCATCGCACAACGTTTACAACATTCTTTCTCTGGAAATATATGATAAAAATTTATATTGCCACATTAGTTTACAAGTGTTTGAGTACAAATGATGTCATAATGCACCGTGACAAATACTGGAGTTTCGGAGCAAAATTTCAAACTGAGTTCTAAATACAAACAATATTTTTAAAGTATAGCTGCATTGAAAAAACATTTTGTCAAAAATTTGGGGCTATATTAGGTCGCAAACACGTGTGACCCATCTTTATTGGGACGCATTGTTTTGAACACGTGTTGTAGAAACTTTTCGAGCTTCGAGTCATTGACATTTAATTTCTTTACTCGCTTCATAATTCCGAGGAACAATATTTCAACTAACCCAGTGTCAAATTTAATGATATACTGTGTATAGGCGCACTTTCGAAAACAATGAAACCGAAACTAAGACTGAGCACAATGAGCACGTTATTTTCAAGTTGTATGATCGGTATCTGGCTAATATAAATTTAACTTTTATTTTAATTAAACATATTTCTTTATTGTTTCCAGCAATCGTTTATCTGTATAAAAATCTGAAATTTGAATAAAATTATTTGGCCAAACATTTGCATGGGCGAGCGTACATGTAAAGGCACTTCAGTTGAGTGGAAGAGTGTAATTTCACCCATACTTTTTGTAACTGGTTAATAATTTTCATTATTACAATCTAAAAGTTACTTATTCTATATGTTTGTGATCGAGGGATATACAATAAAGGAGGAAATATGCAATTAATTACTAATATAATTATTACAAAACAAATTTAACAGAGAAGAATTATTTAATTCCCAAAAAATGAGGTTCAAATCTCTTTCATTCATGATATTTCATATTTGCACTCATGACAAAAGATGGTTTGTCAATTCACAAAAAACTAACACTGAGCTTTTATTCTTTTGGAGAAATAGCTCCCCGTTTGACCAATATAAAATTTGGGTCAAAAACACCAAGTCAACTAATATACTCGAGATCTATCCGACCCTGAAGTTTCGTTTCTGTTGTAGCATATTATTATGTTTTAGTGACACACTTAAATCTAATGATGTACTCAAAAGGCTTAGATGGAAATAATGACTTTTGTAAATGAGAATTATATTAAATTGGCCGGAAACGAAGTGTTATTATTTGTGTCGAATAAAATTCCCATCTTCCTAAACACATTTGATGCAGTAGAAAATTATAAAGATGCCTCTACTGCAGTGTCAGTACCCTGAAGAACATCCATATTTCCTGGGATCAACGTCTTCAACACAGATATTTCACACCTGCCCATTAAGCAAATATATTCGAACGATTTAATGATTCGCAGCGAAAACCGAAAAAGTAAAATATTCTCGCACCGCACAATGATGGAGTCATCAAACTTCCAGGTGTTTTCTTCAACAGAAGTCGTTGTGCCCCTATATATCTTTACATTTTTTTCGATGCGAGTTCCTTGACTGAACGTCTGAGTATAAACAGCTAAGGTTAAGAAACTACGAGAACATGCCAATGTCCGAAGC
Source organism: Leptinotarsa rubiginosa (assembly GCA_015342145.1). NCBI lineage: Eukaryota > Metazoa > Arthropoda > Insecta > Coleoptera > Chrysomelidae > Leptinotarsa > Leptinotarsa rubiginosa. The sequence goes on along the minus strand of WOGL01000035.1, from coordinate 21,187 downwards.
TAGGCAGGTGGTTGGAGAGCGTCTTTTTGTAATCGAGGTTCCACCCTTAAACCTGTTACGACTTGAAGCTAATGTTTTTTCTATGGATCTCTGCTGCTTCTAGGCGACCCCACATATGCCGTTAACTATTTTTTAATTCGCTCATTATTATTTCTGACAGGACCCGACGGGGTTGGAAACTTGATTTTTCGGGTTGAAAAATTGATGCGACTTTTCATACAAAGGAAAGTTGCTGATGCCGAATTAATAACAAAGTACTTTACCCTAACAGTTTTACTTCATTCGATGTATATATTTTTTTTTTTTGGTTAGAGAGAGATGAACCGTTTTCATAATGTGGCACCAGATACACAAACCTGAAGGATTGGGATTCTATGCGTATATAAATCTACAGGGTGTGATCATAGGAGGAAAGGATACTATACACATTTCTGCTAGCGGTAACATATTTGTGTATGAGACTTAGTATTCTGACTAGGTTCATTTCTTTATGTAATCATTGTACAAAAACCTTGTTATCTTATTCTAAAAATCAAATATTTTTGGAAAAAGTCTATAATAATAAACAATTTGAATGTATTTTCAAATTGTTTTGCAATTGTGTGACTCCATTTTCATTTTAACAAAATAAGATTTGAGTGAAATATACTTCATTTCCTTAAAAATTATAAAAATGCCTTAACTGCAGTGTCTGTGAGATGGTTGGAGAAGTAGAAAGACAAAACTTTTCCTGAAAATATAAATAAGAATCCTATGGCTGGGATTTGATGAAATAAGCGATTGAATGTCATCACCCTAGATGTGACACTTTTATCAAGTGACTATTAGAAAGTTTTAGCAATTGTAGGCACTTAATTTAGATATGTCTGTATAGGGGGCACCCAACACTACTACTAAGAAGGTTTTATTCGTTTGAACATATAATTATTACAGTTATGTGTTAAATATTTGACCAATTTTTTGTTTCTCTCTTAGTTTTGCTTTGACGTTAGCAATGCTTATAATAATCAAACTTTGAGTTCCTTCTAATTGTAATTGATTAGCCCTAAAAAGATAAGGTTAGTTTTGGCTTCATTCAAAATTAACCCATTAATTCAATTCTCCTTGTGAATCAGTTTTATTTGCTTCTCTGAACATTTTTCGTTCAAGGAACAAGAGCCCTGCAACATGTTTTTAGGGTATTCCTACATTCACTACTTCCAAGAGTATTCTCCAATTTATGTGTTCGACCAACTATTAATTTATACAAACCAAAAAATATATCAGAAATATCAATGTTACCGATAGAAACTCAAACTTTGCACTTTTATCCAACTGATAAGAAGCAAATTGAAACATTCAAATTTGATTTTCGTTATCAACAGCACTATTCAGCAAGGCTTTCTATATCAAATCAAATATTGGTAAATAATCGATTGTTTGAAGTGATTTTTGAATGTTTTTTTTGGGAAAAAGGAATTATTATTATTACATAATATTTGTATACACTGTATATATTTTAATTGTTCTTGTTAGCTATGAAAATGAAAGACAGTTGAGAGTAGCTTGTTATAAACAGATGGAGAGATGGCTGAATTTGAATACATAGGAAAAAGTTAGATATTTTGTAAGATACTGAAAGTTTGTAATTCAAGTAATAAAAACAGTGCTTTTGAAAAGTTACAATGTTTTTATTGGCCCTGAACAAGATTCAATCTCAAAAGCCCGACGCTCACTCGTCGGGCTATAGTCATTAGCCACATGTCGACGCGGTGGTCCATCAAGTAACCCACTGTTGCTGCGACGCGACGGCAGGTGTTTGGCGAAGACGCGGAGGAAGAGAGAGAGATTATTTTTAATGTCTCTCGATTTTAATCGCAGCCGCATCTCGCGACCTGGTGCAAGGTGCATCGGGCTACTACGACGTAGAGCACCTCTACCTGCCTTATGCTCCGTCTGCCACCTGCTCTCTAATTACCGACGGCCTTTCTACCTTTGACTTAAACCCCAACAACGAAAGGAAAGTACAGGAGTCACGAAGTTAGGAGAGTAAGCGTCAGACTTTGTGATAACACAATTGTTAACAATCTATGAGCAAAAATAGTAGAAAAAATTTAACGAATCTCTGCTTTCTATTTGATATGCTGATGGACCCTGTAATATACCATAACATCCAAAGATTTCAATGTATTTCTGTAATCGTACCTATAACTCAATATTTGGAAATATAATAGAGACAAAAACTCCCACAATCATGTAAAACCATCACACCATCAACTTATTCCAAAGAATCTCAAAATGAAGAATAAATAAATAAGTGATTAACGAATCGAGAGAGACCACTTGAGGTAGTTAATCCAGGATATTGTCAAACGGCGTTTTATTCAGCTTTGTATGAATGCCATGCTGTAGTTGACTTGTTGCTGAAGAACCTCATTTTTTGGCATAATGAATGGTTTTGGTTTTTTATCACACTACCTCTTCTACGTAGTTATTCGAATCATCCGACCTGGGTACCGGCGTGGCCGTCCTCTGTCGCGGTCGGCAAGGAAGTCCATATTGTTTTTAGTAATATGAACAGTGTTTAGAAATAAATGACTATCTTCTGGTCTATTGATATAGATAATTATATTGCTTCACTGAACAATCCCTTTTGTGTTTACTAATCATCAAGAAGAGTTGTATTTTTCATTTTTGTGAAATAATATTGCAAAGGGTAGATGTAACAACAAATATTTAAATGTTTACGGTTCCTTATAGCAAAATCAATGTTTTCCTTGTGTATGAAGTATGAATTACAATATCTAGATGTCGCCACTTTAGTGGTCCTCACGAATATTGACAGAGTCTTAGGATGAGTGCAGAGTATGGAAGCACTGTGGTTGTATTGCGTAGACAAAAATATGATGGAAAGTCATTTTGCTGCTATGGAACGTATCTAAAATAGCTTCGCTAACATTTCTGATTTGATAATACCATGAATGTCAATACATTTTCATTTTGAATGATTGTTTGACAAATTAGGGAAGAAAAAGAAAGTTATGTGTAACTCGTAAGATAAATGATTGTTTCTGGCTTACTTTTGTTTGAATTTCTACAAATTTGTAACGACGGCATCAATTTTTTTAAGTTTTTTATTTTCAAGTTCAAAATCTAGATGTGGCGTGGCATTTCTATTGAACGTTCCTTAATTTTTGGTCCGCTTCAGGGTAAATTTTCCGAATAACTTTCTATAACGAGAAGAAACGAACATTCGTCGTATTCGGTCGAGTTGACACCGGTAAAACCAACTGGTGCTTCTTATTGAAATTAATTGAACGTCTTGCAGAAACCGTAAACCGATATGTCGTAGAAATTGCACCCGAGCATGACGCCGACAACGGAAAGCTCCTTCTGACCCATTTGTTAGCAAGTCTCGTGCCTTCGTGGGGTTGTTGTCTTTTCTTTCGGGGTCGTAAAGAAGACTCTTCGATACTTGCACCTTTTTCAATCAATTATCCTCTACTATTCTTTCCTCATTCTCGGCTATTAGCGTTAATAAGGCCTGACGAAACAGGTGGCTGGAATATTCGTTGGAGAAAACACAATTATAATAAAAACTATGGCCAACTGGCGCGCGGGGTGAATTTTGTTATAGTGTTATAGTTGGTAATGACGCAGGTGAATAACACTTTGGATTTTTTAACGCTGACATATTGCTGTACGGTAACATGTGTTCGATAAGCGTACTTTTCATAGGTAGAGCGTAATTTACTGGGTCCTTTAATAACTGCAAGTCTTAATTTCATCATGTTGAGCTTTTTGAGATCAGGTAGCAGTGTATAGGCTAGGATAAACATGGGTATTGTGAGCCTATTTCAAATCGCAATACTTGCCATTCGAACTGTATAATATACCTACCTGGATATTTTTTCTATTATGTCTAAGCAGGGGTGCTGGTTTCTATTATTATTTCACTTGCGCTGTCTATTATAGTGGTACCTTATTCTCAAAAGGTGAGAATTTGCTGATTCCCACGATTGCCAAATAGACGGGGCAGATTGTGCAAAGTGTGAGAATTTTTCTGCTCTTGAGTTTTAAATTTTCATTAAAAAATGATCTTATACCTAGTATTTTCTTGTGTTACACAAGAATGTTTTAACTGATCGCATAATTTATATAATTGCGTTGATTCACACACAAGTTTATTAGTTAATTCTATTTCATTATCATCTATTTTGAGCGTAAAACAGGCGTGGAAGTGACTTTTCAATACTGTAATCAACATTTTTCGAAGATAAACGCTTTATAATATATTCAATACTGTAATAAAACGAAATATGCGCGTTTGTCACGAAAGTATCATGTTTTCTATGATAACATTTCACGGTTGTTAAGATACTGCAAATGGCTTCCTGTGTGAAAATTTATTGTACCTTATTTTCCCGTTCTTTTCGCGCATTAAACGCACTTTTCATTATCGATATCAGAAACTCCTCAACCATCACGCCACAATCAGAAGTTTAATGTTCTAGATAGCGGAATGTTTATGAATTATAATAGATACAATGTATAGGAATGTTCGAGAGAGGCGACAAAAAATATAATATCGCGAGCAGTTTTCTTTGTGGTCTAACTCGAAGAGCATTGCCAATACGAGTGTGTGGAGCTAAAGGACTTTTCATCGCATTTTTTTCTGTCCGCAGTCATATTTTTCGTACTGTTTTTTTGTAAACAAATGTTTAGAAGTGTTTTGCTTGTTCGGCAATTTTCTGCTATCTTAAAGAATGGATCAAAGAATTTGCATCAAATTTTGTGTAAAAAATGGAATCAGGTGCTTAAAAACACTTGAAATGTTGACATTTCAAAATGGTTGGAATAAAAAAAGATTTAACTATTTGACAAAAAAATNGTTTTACAGTCTTCAAGAGTATCTTGATGGTAAAATATAAATAATAGCGGTACTTGTATTCTCAAGAACTTTGCAACTCAGTGGCTCTATTACTTTTCTGGCATATTAATAAATTATTGTTAAACTCCATCTTAGCCTTCTAAGCTTAGAATCAAGCTCTGCATATAATTCGACATATGTAATGCATATGATAAATGGTATATGTTTTGAGAGTTGTGGAAAAAAACTTTTTTTATACAATGATATAGAACTTTTTTTTTGAAAATCGACGTTTCATCACCATCTCAGCTGTCATCCTCAAAATGCGATACTTCACCCTATGGATGTAACTGGTGTAAAATATCACTCTGTCAGTGAGGACGTCTGTCTTTCATCCGTGAACCAGCTGTCTCGGACAGTAAAATATATATCTTTGTAATTTGGACGCTGCCACATGAATATTTGAACCATTTAGTAAACAAAAAGTGGCCGTACTGGCCAGCTCGTACCTTCATTAATATGCATTCTAATTCAAAATATTTAGCAGCATTTCCTCATAGACAATTCGCTAATTCCTAATATTTTTTCCAGAACCGAGCTTGATCCAAACAGCCCCTTCGGTTATCGCCGCGTCCTGCCTGTGTTCTGCAGTACGAGGCTTGAAGCTGCCCTCGACGAACCAAGCTGTCAGAGACATCTGCGGCATCTTGAACGTCAACCCTTCTTCAATCGAATATCTGGTCACGGTGATCGATGATGCAGTGGCCAAAGTGTCTACCGCCAAGACGGGAACGAAGCCAGCCCAGGGGTACGAATGTCCGCAGTATGGACAGCCCGAGACGCCGACGGAAGTAGAGGTCATCTACTTCTAATCGTTGCGCTTGTGTACTTAGTTATCGTTTGCTGGAAGAGCGAGTTTGTTTGTGTTATTTATTTTTTAAATTGTTTTATCGATGAAGTTTGACGTGTTAAAACTGTATAACCAAAAATTTTTTTTGAAGATTCTCTGATCTCTCACGTACCAGTTAAATTCGTAGTTTAGGGTTTATATCCTTGATTTCATCAAGATGTAAATTATTGATCTCAAATATTATTAATTTTAAATCTCACTTGGTGATGCCGAGCTGCGTGTTTTGTGCTGTCACCGTTTTTAGTATTACACATGAATCTAATTCTGTGATCCGATGAACCTCTCTTTAAATTTTTGCTAAATTGCTGTTTTTGGACAAGGAAGAAGAAAAACGTTTTTGGAATTACTTTTTAGTTGCTGGGTTTGTTATCTAGTCTCTAGCTGTCTTTTATGTTATTTTCCGCATCCTAGAATAATATAATGATTTTCCTCACTAGTTTTTCTCGTAGGCATTATGTTATTCAGGGATGATTACTTAATAAATGTAAATTATTTTAAGACCAAAGTTTGTATGAAAGTTAGTTTCTAACAATATTTATTTTTATAAAAATTGACGCCGTCAATTGACTGTACATATTTTTTTAATAAACTATATTCTGAACATTTGGATTTTAATGACAAATAGATTTGGATTTCAATGAAAAATAGAAATTTCATAAACTACAACTCACGATTTGATCTCCACAAATCGTGAGTTGTAGTTTATGAAATTACTATGGATCTTCATCAAGTAACGGCCGAATCCATCAGAAAAATAAAATAGAAAATAAAAACTTTCATTTCAAAAATAACTTTATTTCTCTACCTGGCATAAACTAAATATCACTTGTATTGAATCTCCTTACTATTAAAATTCGGTGTAATTTTGGATGACTTTGAGTATGGGAATGTATACCAGTTCTTCAGCATATTTTCCAAATACAAAGTCAACGTGGTTAAAGGAATTCCTTTTGATTTTGTACGCCCCGACCAAGTTATTGATTTTACTTGCCAATCGAAGGACATCCTGGAAGGAAACAAAAACACTATATATTATTTTTTAATATATGGTACCGATGTATATAGTCCCATCTTCCTCTTGACTTTTGAACGGGACAATATATCAAGGTTGGACGGAATTTACATAAAAACGCTTCATTTTCAGAGGTGCTACCAACTTCTGTTTTCAAATGATAAGGGGAATGTATTCAAATCTCACTTCAGTTTATCCCAATAAATCTTCAAATTGTAGTGAATGGTGAATCTTCCCAAGAAAGGAAGAAATCAATTAATTTCAAAATAAACTCTTTACAAAGAAATGGAGATCATGCAAAGAAATAACTTTCAGACACAAACTGGATGACAACTTCTTTCTCTCTTTGGAAGATTTTTACTTTTTCTTGTATAAAGATAGAGAAGTAGAAAGCCAAAACCTTTTTTTTATATTGTTTTGCGTTACCCACTAAATTCAAACTATCGTTTTTCCTATCAAAAAGTAAGTAAAATGTAACCTTGATATCTTGTCTCATCTACACCACTGTTCATTTGAGGAAATGCCAGGAATGAAGAGGTACAGAAGAATTATGAACTTTCTTACACAATTAATTTTTGAATTATACGAAAGATCAATAGAATGGAAATTTATAATAAATTTAGATTTTCAACAATGCACTTTATACATTTTTGTTCACAAAGTTACGTGGTGTTGGGCTCGTAGCTACTCCCACTAATTTGACTATCATCTGTCATAAACACTGATCACCAAATATTAAAGAATATTATATACCTATATTGTATAATCATAAATATACAAAATAAATTAATTGATGGTGTCGAACCTACTCCCATTTTTTGTTTTTAAATAAAATCATACTTTTATTAGAACTATAAAATACAAATCACTGAATGAATTTTATAAAAAAAGTCTACCTCATATGTCTGAAACAGAAAAGAAATTGAACAGCCAGAAATGGAATGTATTTTATTAAATCTTAAAATAACACTCCATGATGATATAAATTCCACTTAAGTACCTTCAGAAATTGAAAATATATGTTAAAATGTCAGAAACTTTTAATAATTACGTTGTAAATAAAAATAATGTCTTCAGTTAGCATTAAAAATTAGGACAGACCAAGAAGGCGGAGCAGCAAGATGGCAGGATCAGCATCGGAAATTGCACATGAAGAGAATATAAATATTAAATTATCACAGGGCAAGATGTTCTGTAAACGTTAACAAATTGCAAAAAAGGTAAGAAATGTTAAAAGTGGTGAGTTCACATTCAAAAGTCAAGTTGAAACAATTCATACAGAATTATAATATACGAATTTCTAGAAGTACTTACTACTTCATCAGCAAGCCAGTCGTTCATTGAGTACATCAAATAGATCGGTCTTCGTATACTAGTAATATTGTAGGTTGGAGGATTTTTGGTTCCATATTGAATAATATTACCTTCCTCTCCATAGTCAAATTGTTGAAAATTACCATTGTTTTTAATTTCTTGGGCGTAGTGTATCACTGTTTTGGTGGATGTGCCTGCAGGATCCTTGTTCAACACTACGGGAAGAATGTCCTGAAAGCAAGCAAAATAATTTTTTGGGAAACGATGAATCTGTTATCGCTTTTTACTAGCATTGAATGGTACCTACTTGGTTGAATCCATCTTTGTCGAATCCACAAATAGCAAATATAATGTTTTCGCAAATACTTTTGTCGAGTTTAAATATTTCGCATTGGAAAGACAGCAGTTTGAGTATTTTGTTATTAGGTAAAAACTGATCAATCCCCAAATATTTCGTCAACCACTAAAAATTTGAAAAATATTTTTTAACTATTTTTTTAAGAAACGTTAATCAAACATAAAAAACATTTGTTTACAAGAAATCACCTCAAAATCATTTGAAAAAGGTGCCAAATATCTGATGGGAGATTTCATGCGAGACACATAAGCTATTGGTGCCAACCCAACCATGATTTTCACATTTTTTGCTGCCTGCTGTTTTAGTGAAGCAAATACGAAGAACATTGTGGTGCCCATTGAGTGACCTATGTAGATGATTTCTCCGGGTTTGTTTGTCGAATTGCTAATATAATTCAGAGCAGCTGGTAAATCTTTAGTACCCATTTCGTTGAAACTGAAAATCCAATGAATATATCAAAAGTTTACTAATTTTTTTATATCTTACCTGAAATTCCAGAAATTTGAATCTGTTACAGGAATCGAAATGTGTCCTTTCGAATAAACATTACCTCTTGCATTTCCCAACCAGACATCATAACCCTTATCGGCAAGCAGAAAACCTAAAGCAAAGTGAAAATATACGAAAAATAAGGGCTACGTACTTTCGATTAGCGATTTTTTTATGTTAGTACACTCGTCCCGATTATATGTTCACAGTTTCAGTTATTAAACATATTTATTTTGTGGATGAAAGGCATAAAAGTTGAAGTGTTTTGCGTGTTCGGCGATTTTCTGCTATCGAAAAAAATGGATCAGAGATTTTGCATCAAATTTTGTGGTAAAAATGTAATTAAGTATTCAAAAACACTTGAAATGTTGACAGTGGCATATGGTGATTGTACTCTGAGTCAGAAAAATGTAATACAAGCTTTTCACAGGTCAAGAAGATGTGAAGACGACGCTCGCCCTGGACGCCCCAGCACATCAACAATCGATGAAAATGATGAGAAAGTGAAGAAAATTGTTATGGAGAATCGTCGAATCACTATTACAGAAGATGCTGTGGATGTAGGCATATTGACCAAAAAAACCGTTGCATGAGCATCGCTCAGGGGAATTCTTGACTGAGGTCAACGGCGATCCAGATTTACATAAAAGGGTCATAACTGGTGACCAACCATGGGTATATGGTTATGAAATCGAAACCAAAGTCCAATCATACCAATGGAAATGCCCAGGAGAGCCAAGACTAAAAACGGCACGCCAAGTTCGACCAAATGTCACGGATCTGCTCATTGTTTTCTTTGATTACCGTGGCTTAGTGCCACGGTAATACGTAATACCACATGATCGTACAGTCAATAAGAAGTATTATCTTAAAGTAATACGCCACTTGCGAGAAGCAATACGAAGAAAACGTCCGATATTGTGGAAAAACAATTCATGGCTTTTGCATCACGATCATGTACCGCCTCACTAGTCATTGCTTGTTAGTAATTTTTTGGCCAAAAAACACCATAATCATGCCTCAGCTACCGTATTTACCAGATTTGACCCCCTGGGACTTTTCCTCTTCCCAAGATCGAAGAGACCCATGAAAGGACGACGTTTTGCGACGATTGAGTAGATAAAAACTGAATTACCGAGAGAGCTCAAGGACATACCAAAAAGTGTATATCAGAACTGCTTCGAGGATTGGAAAAAATGCTGGCACAAGAGTATTACATCTGAGGGGGAGAAAATAGAAATTGATGAATAAATAAATATTTTTTGATAAAAATGAAAATTCACCTTATATTTTAAACAGACCTCGTATAGTATCAAGTGTCAAATAATTTTTGGATGTCATATAATTCCTAGTTTGGCATTGGTAAGACATTACACCAACCTAGAGATTTATTCCCGTTGATTATAAAATCCGCACTACTACCCAAAAGGCCGTGTTGAAGAAAAACAGGTTGTCCATTTCTGCTTCCACTTCTTGAACCCGGAATTCTGTGTATTTTCAATAGATATCCGTCTTCTGTGACTACCACATGGGTTTCTGACGGATAACCATGTCTGGCAATTATTTGGGGCTAAAACAGAATTTTCAATTTTAGTATCCTCAAAAATGTTGCAATCATATTTTTACTGATCGGTACATTATATTTAAAACGTATATATTCTCATAACCAAAGTCTCATCACTGAATTCGGTATCAACTGAGTTGGTGTTCATTGATCTCAAGTTGATATGAATAAAAATGAATATGGATGTCTGCCAAATAAAATATACTATGGAAACTTCTAAGAAATGTAAATATCAGAATAAGAAGACTCAATATGAATAAAATAGGATGTCAAGTTTAGTAATGTTTTTTGCATCTTCAATAGTTGTACCTTATTAAGCAAAAAATAACTGAAAAACCGACAAGTTTCAAACTTTCAGTACTTTAATTTTATTCCTTATATTTAATAATAATTTGGAGTCATGCAATGATGAAGATAATGTCAAGTCACAAAGAAGATATACATGTACGAGTCATTTAAAAATTGTAGAATGCATACAAAATACAATAGTCAGATACAAAAAATACAACAAAATACAATGATTTCAAAAATATTCAACATTAAAATTAAGGGGCTAAGGTATCCTTCTTCAGTGCGCTCCTAGATTAACAGTAGTATTATTAGTATATTTATTAAAACAATAAATGGTGATGAAAAAAAAAATATAATTCTTCAGGTAGCTGTAAAAAAATTGTTTTTCTTTCTGTACATAATAATTTTTATTTTGTAAAAATATATAAATTTGTTGTGAGTGAATCCTGGAGGTGAAACGTTTCATTATATGAAACAGGAATCTATTTTTTCTTTTGACTTTTTATTAAATCCATTATTCCATTTTTCAATCAATTAACATTCAATGCATATGTTGCTATAAACAAAGACTCTCAAAGTGAGATATAACACAGTAAATGGTAGATGATTTCTGTTGATGGGGAAAAAACATTTTAGAAATATTTATTGTGGATGTACAGAAAGTAAGCTTTTTGAACTTGAGTACAACCTATAATGAAACAAAGATATTATTTTTTCTGAAGGTAAGTGGGTTCACCGTAAAATTTTATATGATTTGTTTATTGCTCTCATATGGTATTGGAAGTTTATTTATTTTATTGACAACCCATGGTAAATTACAAATACTTATATACTTTTATATGAATTATATAAACATATATTACAACAGTTTTAGTGGCTTTCCCAGCTAATACCAGGTTGGAAATTGAATTATATCTGACAGACATTTAGTTGTTTTCCGGCAGGCATTTACTAGAACCTATGCTGTAGGTTGTAGGTAATTGGGGGAAATGAATATTTCGAGATTTTATTTTGAAATATTTATTTTCTAGTAGAATATATCTCTCCTCGATACAGTCTTCAGACATGGTTTGATTCCCAACAGAGTTTTCTTATAAGATTCTTGAAGACAATGGTGCGTTTTTTTCTGTGGTCTCAACAATTTTTCTGATTTTTTTTATATAAGGGGACATTTCTAAATCTCAAGGAAATGTGTTAGTATAGCTTTATTATTTTTACTGAAGTATTTGTGTTTTTACAATTGTAATCACTGTGTTTTTTGTTTTTGAGCTTTATAAAATCGATGTTTTTATTTACAATATTACATTTTTTTTTTATTGTGGATTCATTTCATAAAACATAAATCCTTAATATAACGCAAAATTTGAAAGGCTTATATTTTTGACACTGTGATTTGAATAATCAATAAGTTGGATTCATGTGAGGTCAATGTTGAATAATACACATATTTTTTGAGAAGTAATATTGTTTATACCCATACTTACCACATCTAAATATGCATCGGGATTATAAGCACAATATTTTTCACTGGCAAGGTACTTGGCAAAGACACCACAATCACTGTATTCTTCTGCTTGTGAACTGAGTAAACTGCCCAAAACCAATGTGACTAATTTGAATAACATCTTATAGAGAACTGCAGAGAACAAAAACGTTTTATCATTTCATTGCAGAAAAGTCATGGAAGGTTAATCATTATATACTATTTCAAGAACTCTTAGAATTAATGATTCTTAAATAGATTACTCTGTGACACCAGATTATTTTCAAAACATGACTAATACAAATATTGATAACAAAACCATTACACATCTTCACTTTGGGAGTGATGTGTAACCTCAAACCTGATAAAAGGGTTAATAGTTCATAACCTCAACCTTTAGGGGAAAAATAAAAGAACTGTCACTTTTTTTCGATTATAATACACCAGTTTCCCTGGTCATAATAACTTTTGATAATTTCTACGCTATTTAATTTCCTGCACAAATTTTCCAACTCTTTCTCATCAAAGACATGGTAAAACCTCAGGAAAGTGTCTTGCAACTTGTTATCAGACTTGAGCTTCCAAGGCACCAGAACGTCCTTATGTTTGAACTGTGTCCTGTTAACGTGAACTGGCAAAGTTATTCGGTCCGATACAGGCACTTCCTCGTTCACTTCGTTGAACAAAATTTCCTGCTCTGCCGCTCGATTTTTTCTATCCTGCTTGATGTAAGCGCTTTTTTGTCTTCCTTTGTGTTGATCTTTAGCCCAGACATAAATCAAGGCTCTTCCTCCAACTTTCAGGATGCGAACCATCTCCTGAACGGCTCTCAAACGCCTTTCCTAGAAATAACTTCAAGTATTCTGTGATAGATTTGTCTATAGACTTACTTCAGTTGCTAGATGGTGGATAACGGCTATGCTGAGACAGCCATCTACGGAATTGTCTTTCAATGGTAATGCCAGACAATTGGACAAGAAAGTTTCAAATCCTTTCCGACTGCATACGTCAATTAGTCCAAAGCTTCTGTCGCAACCAATCTGAAACCATTTGTTCATTCAGCCTAGGAGCTTAAGCCTATTATTGAAAATATAAGCCTACAACAATGAACTGAATAACAAAACACAGAAGGTAGAATCCACAAATAGACTTACTAAATGTGTTATATTTATACAAATAACACTTTATTATGAGATTTTTACCTGACAGTTTACAAAACTGCAACATGTGTTTCGCTATACAACAGCTTCTTTAAGCGTTTTCATGCATGAAATCAATAAAGTGTAACTTGAATAAGTTATGGATGTTCACCAAGTATCGGCCATTTCCATCACATATTTGATAAAATTTATTATCAAGTTATTTTGTACACTACAATATTTCTGAGAAAACGTCAGATTATAGTTGTTGATGAATCAGAGTAAAAAGTACTTTAAAACGCACCATCTTTTATTGAATCTGATCCAAAATGTGCAAAAGATAGATAATTGCTGTTAATAAAAAAAAATTAATTATTTGGGTATGAAGTGTCACAAATTTCTGTGTTGTGTCCAATTTTGTTCAGTATTTAAATTCATTTTATTAACTGATTGTGATACTATTGGTCAAACAATGTATTATAAAGATTTGGTTCACAGAGCACACAACACGTATTATATATAATAATATACAACAACTATAATAATATGTCAACTATCTTCTTTTGATATTGCAAGATAGAAGCCTTATAACATTTTTTTCTTTTCCTAACTAGTCAACTCAAGTTTTTGTATTCCACTAAATTGTTATATATTCATTAACCAAAACTGCCAAACTTAGATAAATTGTTAACATACAATAAATATAAAATGGCCTAACAATAAATCCTGAGCCTGAAACATACCAGTTTTGATCAATATCCTTTCCCGAAGTTGTTTTCATTGAAAATCTCACAATGAAGTGTTACTTGAATATGTCATTTTACTTACATCAAAAATATCTCTATTCAATCCAAGATATTTTCCGTTTCCGCAGCCGACATCGACAAGCATGGATCCGCAATTGAAGGACATAACAAAGTCTAGTACATTGGGCCAAGGCTTGTGCCTCGTATCACTGAAATGTAATGCTATGTTCTCGTACACTTTATGAACATGTTCCTTCTCCAAGTCTGACGCTACTATGTCTCCCATTTCAGGCTCTAATGATTGCTCTCTGTAGGAGTCGCAATTGGACCTATAAGAGCAATTGCATTTCCCTTGTAAAACCTTCCGGAAAGTCAGCGAGACTCTCGTTTCTCTCTCTAAAGAATTGAAGCTGTCGAGGGAATGAATAATATCAAATTTTCTAGGGGTGATGCCATGAGACCAATCGTAACGACTCTCACCTGACATTATAGCCAAAGATCTTCGAGGTAGAGTTACGCAGAAATGCTTGGCCCCCCTTTTGAAGTCCATTACTACTGGTGACTGCAGAGACAGTGAAACTATAGGATCCTCGAAGGCACTATGGGTGTCCACATGATGGGGAATGCCCTGGCCAGGGCTGTAATGGTTGACTGTTAGCTGGTCAGGACAGAAATATTTGAAATCTGTATTTTGCAATCGGGTCCAGAGGTAGTCACACTCGTTTGGAATTTTCTCTTCAAGGGGTTTATCTTTGTCGATGTTATTTATGTCGTATCTGAATTCATATCCAAAGTGTCTTACTTGGCGGTGTTTCATTTGGTTGGTAGGTGTTGAATCGAAATTGAACAACTTCAGTAAGTACTTCTCTTCCTCTAGTGAAATGTAATCCTTTAATATCACCAGACCGGGAGGCATTTTGTTCCAAATTTTATCTGGTTCGATAATTGGTAACTGATCTGTATATAATAAATAAATGGGTTTATCATCTTGGGCAATATTTAATTTTCCATTATAGTATTTGAATGCTTTCTGTGCTGAATCTAGATCCCTGTAAGTTACAAAGCTGCAAGATTTTCCAGGTATTAGCATTATGTTTTCTAGAACACCATACTTTGAGAAGTGTTCATAAATGATTTCTTCGGATAATCCATTCACCAGACCGACATTGCAAATTACCAAATTCTGAAATTTTCCAATGCAAGTATATATGATTATGTTATTTTTCATATATGAAAATAAGTGACTCAAAAACCAACATATTGAAGAAATATTACTTAGTACATAACTACCTTTGTCGGAGTTGAGATACAAGAAGTGCCAGTTTCCTTGAATATAACATGTTGAAGTTTTTTCAATTTCTTTTCAGCTTTCTTTGAAATTGAAGGCAGATCCATTACCAACAATTTTCATTAAAAATATAATAAAAACACAAAAACCTAACATAGATGATTAGGTTATTATTTAACGATTTCTTCTTCTTATTTTTAAGTGCTTAGCAACACGTTACAGGGTCCCTTTCCAGTTTTTATGAACATCAAAGGACCCATTACATTTCTTTCAAAAAAATCTGTTCTCCCTATGAGTGGTTGAATATTCCTCAACAGTTATATTTGTAACTGTTGATATACATGTAACCACAGCCAAGGGCTTAACAATTGTTTCACTCACAAATTATTTGGAATCTTATATATTCTATTTCCAGTTTAGTTTCCAAAATACTAAAAATGTACATTTGTTCATATTTGTAGATGTGATAATTTAATTTAATATATGTAAACGTGATAATTTGAAATTATTTCTCAACAATGAAATGTTGTGATTCATCGAAATGGTATTTCGATGAATACAACCAACTTACATATTAGTTTCTAAAAACTACACCTCACGATTTGATCTCCATAAACTTTATTTGAAAAATATATCACAACATGTTTCGCTAAAACATTAGTTTTTTCAAGTGATTTTCATATTAGTTATTACAAGTTTGCATACCCAAATCGAATATATTTCTGAAATTGAATGGAACAAGCCAATACTTGATTAAAATCTATATCTGAGACGCGTGTTTTGCTCAAGCAGGATTTGATAATATCAAGTGTTGTATCGGAAATAATTTATTTTTGGGATCTGGTTTCAACTATTGAAAAAAGTTTATATCCAGCTTCCATAGAACATATGTCTAAAAGTTGTTTGTCTCTAGACGTGCTCATATGACGAAAGCATCGTTTTGAGCCCATGGGTAAATAGTCTATAGACAAACTTTTAAGCAAGTGACATTCAATTTGAGAAGACTGTCTGGACCTGTGGTCTGGACACATCAGCATTATACTGTGACCTGGAGATAAATTCAATGCCACAAAACCCCATGCATCGGTTTCCTCCAAAAAAGTAAATGTCTCAGAACCGTATATAATAATGTCAAAAAAGACAGTTCCACTTTCTGCTTCGTGGGGGTTTAAGATGAACAGCAAGCAATCTATCTTGGCACAATTATGTGGCTGGAGGCTGCTTCTCAAAAGCTTGGAAAACTGTTCCGAACCAGAAAACTGTACACACCTGAGCAACTTTTGATGCTTTATGAAGCTCAGATCAGACCTTCTTTGGAGTATTGTTCTCATGTATGGATCCCATGTAGTGCTTGTGTTTTGTCCTTAGAAAAAATAAATAGTAAACACACTAGTAACAGACGGTCATTCTGGATAGTGCTGAGTAATTCTGATAACAAAAAACCTTCTTGGTAAAATGTCTAGAAACAGACAACTATTTGGTCAGATTTTTCAGAGACCACTGTGTAAGGGCAGATGATCTAAATAGGTCGACTAGTAACAGATGGTCATTCTGGATAGTGCTGAGTAATTCTGATAACAAAAAAACTTTTTTGGTGGAATGTCTAGAAACAGACAACTTTCTCAGAGACCCCCAACTGTCAAAATGTCAGAGGCTATTTTAGTAATATATATGTGTGTTCGTTTATTACAAATCTGAACGCTCAATCAGCTCACTCTTCAAATAGTTGGGAATAACGTTTGCATTCAATGAAGAAAACTATGTAATAAAATCATCGATCATAAGTTAAAAGTTTGTGATAACAAATGATACCGCAAATATCAAATTGTCAGTTGGAGATAATCTAGCGTTCGTTGAATATAGGTATTTGTTTAATCGTATTCGAGCTTTTATTCAAAAACTATTCGTAGTGACGTCATTAATAATAAGAATCGCCGAAATGAAATGATTCAATTTTCTCAAACCTCAATCAGAATTGGATGTGTGCAAGTAATAAATCCCCAGCTTTATTTTGTACATCCTTTCAACATATTCGATAAAAAGTTTTCAGCACTTTGTGAACTATAATGATCAAAATAAAGCTAAAACTGACGTAACGTTACGTCAAATTACGCTTCAAAACTAACCTCACGCTAGTTTATGATGAATACGTTTCAAATCTTAGTTGATATGACATCATCGTTTCAACACTAGAATAAATATATTTGAATCACAGACGAATACGTTTCGAATACATGAACGCCAGAAAACGCCTTTGCGCTCGGATCCAAATTTTTAAACCCGAACACATGTGACTATGTTTGCAGATTGTCTATAGACAAACAAGCGCTCTGAGCAGAATGTAAGCTAGCAGGCTCTCAAATCAGAAAACTATTTCTCCAGTGGCAAACCGATCAGACATATCACTTAGAGATAATAGCCTTCGAGGTCAAACTGTCTTTAGACGTGCACAAAACGTTTGTCTGTAGACCATTCACCGAGAATTCTTGTTTGATTTTGGTCGTTCTACTTGTGATACACTGTTTGAAACCTTTCGTGTAGTACTCAAAAAAACTTATATCCCTACACAATATTCCCAAAATACAAATAGCTGATATTCTCAAGACGGATGTTTGTGACTAGATAATTTGCACAAATGGGTTGAAACAACCTACTCAAAAAGTTCATTTCGTTCTTTATTTCCTACAAATATTTTGTCACGTTCTTGTATATCCAAAACAATTTGTTAATATGATTAAAATGAATGTTTTTCTCTAGGCGAGCTCGTATGTTCAAAATAGACATTTCCGTTTCTGTCGATATATCCAAAACACCTTTTTATATGTCTAGTGATTCGTCATATTCCAAAATCAGTGGTTTGTCTCTAGACAAGTCTACTCGTATATGTCCAAAACATGTTTGTCTCCGGGCATTACTATATTTCCAAATCATCTGTTTGCCCATATTCCAAAGACAGTTGTTCGTCTGTAGACATTGCTTATATTATCTAGAGAGATGTTCGTAGGCCAAACTACTGTTTATTTGAGAAAACAAAACCAGAATCTGTTTGTTTCTAGATACTAGTTAGTATGCACAAGAGTTGTTTCTCTGTAGACACGGGTAATAACTCAAGAAATCATTGGAATCGCGCCGATCTTATTTTCGTTAGTATCTATAAAACCGTTTTAAAATAAATAAAATAATTCGTTTACTCTCTGTCTCACTTGGTTTTTGAGATATTTGACTTTTTATGAAATACTTCTTAATATATTTCAAAACGGCTTTTTCAGTGTTTTTTCTATTCAGCATGGATTTCACAGGAAGTTATCTTACCAACAAAATAACCAAAATAAATTCAAAATTAACTTCCCGAAAAGATTTTTTTCAGTTTTATTACATATAACTTGGGATCACATATAAAATTAAACATGTTAAATCAGTTTTCTCCTGCATTTCAACATTCGGCCAACAAATATTCAGTTTTGTATTGGTAATGGTTATCTTCTTTTGTTCTCCGAGCTCCTTCTGGTAAGTTCAGTTAAGAAAAATATTTCACCAAATAAAAAAAAATACTATCAAGAGTAATCGTGATAAAAAAGTCAAATAATTGATATTAAAATCGTTATTTTGTTCTAAAAGGATATTGCTTATCTCTTGGCTCGGATTTTTCATGCGACCTATCCCTCTGATATGGTGAGATTTCCTAAAACAAAAAAATAATCACCCATTAAATTAATTCAGATCAGGAAAGAGTATTTGTTGAAACATACTCTCGTTCGATGATGCTTATCCCTAGGGTGAATAGGGGGCTCAATCATTTCTCCATTGGGTGACGTCATCATCTTGAAGGCTGTAAAAGCAATAATATATAAAATCGTTAAACTCTAAAGATTTCATTCTTTAAAATCACCTTTTTCTTCCTCCCGACGATTTTTGTCTTCCTCTCGCCGTCTTTTCATTTCTTGCTGCATCGCTTCATCAATTCTATCCTGTAAAAATGAAATTAATATTCAAACATTATACTTCCATACAGGGCATCATAAGTGAATGTTAATCACATGTAAGAGATATGAAAGAAGGTTTTATTTGGAGAAGTTCGTTGTTAAAAAAGATCTTTCTATCATCACAATGGAAAATTTAACTCACTTTATAATTGGTTGGGGAAAGTTACTCCTCTATAATCTAATATTCATAAGGGGAAGTGGTTGCTTCCGATTGACTGTTTTTGAAATAACTGAAAGATTTGTATGTAATCTACACAAGTCACATAATTTAGATATATTTGCAGAATTTTTGGGCTAAATAAAATCGTTAAGAAAATACATATTGATTAAAAATTTGATTTTTCGATCTAACCTGTTGTTTTCTTTCACCCTATATTTTATAGTTCAGAGGACAATCTACTCGTGGAAAATGTCAAAACTAGGAGATTTGATGACTCAAAACATTTTGTATGAGAAAAAACTACAAACCCTCTTCCTTCCCAGCTTCCTCTCTTTGCGCAGTTCCTTCTCTTCTTCCGTCAACTTTTCGCGTTTCTCTTTTGGCTTAACAGCTCTTTCCCGCTTGTCTTTTTCTATTGGAAAATCGATGAGAGGCGGCACTTTTCGTTCTTCATGCTTGGAATTCTGCAGACAACCACGGTTTTGACATTAGAAGTATATTGTCGACTGGGAGTTGCGCCAGACCCATCATTCGATAGCATTGACACAACACACAGGTTTTCTTGACAATTTCTATACAATAAATATTTTATAAGTGAGAGAGGGAAGCAGCCTTTGGTATAATGAATTTGCGAAAATGAAGTAGGTACATTATCATAGAGTCAGTTTTTAGGCATTTACTTTATTAAAGAATCTTGCAATTTGCTTTTCGAATGCTGGACAATTCAAAATATTTAATTATCTACTTTTATTTAAAAATGTTCATAAATTTAACTTAATTTGACTATTTCAAATTGATACATTTGAAAGTTGGTTATTAATCTAATATAAATTAGAAGTACCTATATGAATAATTTAATTTTTTCAGGGATCCATATATAAATAAGAATTGTAACTGTTTTTCATATATTATTGTTAGTGACACTTCCAAATCTAATAACTAAAAATGAGTTTACAAACAAAAAGAATAAATAGAAAAAAACATATTTTTTATGAAACCAAAAAGTTACAAGAATTTGAATTATCTATTGATCAGTTTTCCATAAAAAAAATTATAAGCCTTACATGTGGAAATCAAAGGAACAAGAAAGTTTGTAATTTTTCTTGCAGAAAAGTACCCTTTTCTTTTGAATTATATTGACCTGTGTTTCCGAAACAATCAAATTTTCTGATCCATATGCCTAGGAAGCTATTCTCACTATTTTCATTAGTGGCTCCATGATTTTGGGCACTCTATATGAATAAACTCATTCATTTATTGAAACATCTAGGAAAAATTAAAAATACATGGTATTTGCCATATATAAAAAAAACAACAAATTATTACAAATATTTCATAATACAATATAGTCTATAAGAGCAAAACAAGATTATTATGTTGGTACAAAAATGGACGCAGAATATAAACCTAGGTGCTATATTCATGAAATGTGAGATTGTAGATTCAATTAAAAAATATTGTGTATTTTTTCAAATTCTATGTAATAATTATTATGTTTAATTCTTATTTTCTCCATAAGTGTCTCACTAAACCATCTCATCCTGTGACTTGCCTTTCGGGATAACTTACTTAGAACTTTTTTTTTTTTTTTCAGATTGATT
>WOGL01000034.1:0-23091 GCA_015342145.1 Leptinotarsa rubiginosa | reverse complement strand
TTCGTTATCCTTGAATTATTTCATTTAAAATAAAAAAAAATATAGCTACGCTTGAGAATGTCGAAATGACGTTATTTTTTATAACTTTGCTGTCCTCCCCTTTCTTTACGTCACTCTCAAATTGTCAGATTACTGGAATATACACTTTTTAGCATGTTATTAACTCGCCCTACCTTGATCTGACGCGCTCGAGAATTTCTGATAATCGATTTTTTTTTACTAATCTGATCCTTTATCCTTCACGGGCGGCCTTATATATGGGGCTTATTTTTGGTGGAGGTACTTAACCGGGTACAAGATATCCCCCTGTATATTAATGTGCCGCGCTTTGGTAAATCCCGAAATCCCCGCTTGGGCTCCCCGATTATACGAAGTTACATAGGTTTTGATCGTTTCATGGAGTTGTCTCTAGTTCAATTAAAATCAACAAATCAAAAGTTGAGAACGTGTTTTCAATTTTTAGAAAAATTACCAACTACAGACATAAATTGAATGATAAATAGAACAGTTTTTTCAGACATTGAAGTTTTCAATATATCCTCCTTAAAGTTCTATACATTTTTTATAACGTCTTCTCAAATTCTGACGGGTCTTCCTCAATTGGCCTGGTGTTATTTCACCACACTTTTGCCTTATCCTTTCCTTCAATTCGTTCAAATTTTGTGGTCTATTCCTATAAACACTTTCTCTCAAATATCCCCACAGGAAAAAATCTAATGGAGTCAGGTCAGGTGATCGAGGGGGCCAACAAATAACAGGGCTGTTCCTTCCAATTTATCTTCCTTGAAATTTTTCATCAAGATATTGCCGCACAGCAATCACGTTGTGAATGGAGGCACCATCTAGCTGAAATATAACATTTCTGCTTTCTTCAATGCTTAGTTCTTCCATAAAATCCAAGAATTTCGTTGTCAAAAAATTATAAAATCCTCCACCAGTTAGTGTGCTTTCAAAAAACACTGGACCTATTATACGGTTTTTGAATATTCTCACCCAGATATTGATTTTTTGTGAATACTGTTTTTGCAGTTTTCATCCGGTGTGGATTCTCCCTTGCCCAGTACCTGGAATTCTGAATGGACACTGTACCGTTAGTGGTAAATGTCGCCTCATTGGTGAAGGGAATATTGACCAGAAAGTGATTATTATTCAAATATTCATCTTGGCAGAATAAACAGAATTCTAAACTTCGTTTCTGATCGCCTCTTTCTAACGGTTTGAAGCAAATAACATTTTTTTTCCAAACATGTACGTATTTTAGATATACCAACGTATAAATCTTCTGAAATCTGCCGCAAACTAGATTTCGGGTTTTCTTGAACATACTCTAAAATTTATCCGTCAACCTCTTTATTTCCTCGTTGTCTCGTTACATGTGTTTCATATACTCTACCAGTTCTATTGAATAACGTATTGATTCTGAAGACGGTTGTATGGTGAATTGGTTCACGATCTGGATGTCTTCTGTGTTGAATTCACCAACTGAACGCACAATCTCAATTCTCTCGACTAAGTTGAGATTTACCATTTGAAAACTCGCAAAACGCTTGTATCGCTCTCTTCACCAAATACTCGTGGAAAGCGTTTGTGGAAATCCAACTGTCAAAATTGAAACAACGAAAAAAGAGACAACTTAATTTCAAGAACCTGCTATGAAAAACAGTGCCTGGCTTATTGATCTAATCATATGAATATGCCGTATGAAATGAAATCATCAGAGTTGCCAAAGTCTGTCACCGGGTTGAGACAAGTGTTTGAAAAAAGCATATAAAGGGTTACTTTTACAATCGGTGATTGACTATTTATTATACCAAAAAATCAAACGATATGGATAAAACATTTTCAACTTTCGATTTTTTGTTGAACTAGGGACATCTATCTATACCTGTTACGATGATAAAACTTCGTAGTTGAATATTTCATGTGTTCCTCATTTCAATGGCTACTTCACCTTTTCTTTGAAGTATCAGTTTGTTATACTGGGTCAGTCAAAAAATCATTAATTTGGGAATTTGTCATCATATAACTAACGCATTGTATGATATATTGGGCTGAAACTTGTTATATATGGGTTCAAAATATGCCCAAATCGAATGGACTATCCACTTTTTCAATAAAAAATGCCTAATGGCCCTTCTTCGACCCATTGAGCAGGTCATATGCCTTGAAAATAAAAAAAAATCCATATCTATTAACATCTTTGAATAGAGCTCGTCGAATACTATGGTTTGAAATTTTTATTTTTCAAAATCAGTGCATGGGTTCCAAAATAAAAGGTTGTTGCGGTTTGAAATCGCTCATACTGTATATAAATATGGAAAGCGTTGGATAGCCATATAGCCAAGTTTTGACGCCGATCGCCGATCTCTGTCTGCGTAGGCATTTTTCCATCCAGGATATTGAATATATCGTCGGTTAAATCCCCGTTCGCATCATTTGTGAATTTCTTACTCTTGAATCCATTTTGTCTTTCCAACAAGACAAGATATTTTGGCTCATTTTAGTAATCAAAACCTTTCCAGTGAGACAAATTCAAATAATTTTTCGAAGCTAAGTTACTAGGAATCCATGACAAAACCATTTTTGTGAAACTGAATCAAAATTTCAGAAAACATAATCTGGCTTTGTTCTGGAGTACTCAGCGAATCTCTTTATGAAATTTCTCATCAGAACTGAGTTGGAAAAAGATTTTGCAGGTGATTGATCTTTTATGTCACTATTTCTATATGGAAAGTAAGTTTATTATTTGGGTACATTTGATAAAAGAGAAAATAAATGAAGTTGAAAATGATGATTATCGAAATAAAAAATAAAAAAAGTGAAAATTAACTGAAAACTAGATATCATAAAAACAGAACTCTCGTAAATGGAAAACATTGTTTCTGTAAAGATTTTCAATACTATTGTTGCTAGGATAATAACTCAGCTAGAAAGAAATATATTATTATTCGTAAGGCATACTGTCGGAAAGTAATAAAATGAAAAAAAATTGAATTCTAAGTATAGTGATCAGATTAAAAGTTATGACTTAAAAGAAAGCAAAACGATGATTGGAGTTAAATATTTTTAAAACGAAGAAATAATAATAAACACTCATGCAAGCTAGAAGCATGTTTTTGAACCTGAAAATGACTTATTTAAAGTACAGAAAATACTTTACCGAATAATATATATCTACCACTCAATATAAGCTTTGAAAACAAATTATTATTTATGCATATTCTGAATTGAAAAAGAATCATTCTTTCAAAATACTATCATTGAATTCATTTCTCGAAATTGATTCCGTATAGAATACATTGGAAAAAAAAGGAAAGTCACAATACCTTCCACGTAGCTGCATTTCTTCTGAAATAACAAAACGTGTTTTGAAACCAGTTGTATATTTCGTTGAGTGTCAGTTGTTTATCTGGTGATTCGATTATGGACTGGAAAATAGATTATTGTTAGATTATTTATAGGATTCTCAAAATAAATATATCAACCCACCTGCCGAATTAAGGAAGCATATGTAAAAGGTGGTCTTACATCAGCATTCTTGTAAAATTCTCTATTTCTTTGGATTTCTGGAAATAATGTTTAAATATATTTATAAATGATTCAAATTGTCAATGATCGGTTATTTTATGGGTTTGAATAATCGATATAACAAATTGTTTTTTCAGTTCTCATATACAGGGAGTGAACCAAAATATATAAAGGCTTCCCTGATCATAATTCATTCATTTCATGATATTTTTTATCTTTCACTCGAAAATTATGCACCCTGAATAAAAAGTTGGAATATTTTGAGACAACTTCAAATACTGTTCTGGGTGAGCACTTTTCAGGCGAAGACTTCCTAATTCAATAAAGAGTAGTATATTATAAATAATACCTTGTTGAACATCGAGTCCAGCTCTTTCGAGCATATACGGTAAACCTACGCGAGCAGCATGAACAAAAAAATTTCATATAACATACAAAATGTATACATACAATTATTATAATAACGTAATAGGTGAATCATCTGCGATATGACAGTCCGAATAGTGAAATAAAAAAATCAATAATGATAGAAATAGATATATTTCAGAGATTTTTTACGTTAATTATTACTGCAACCGTCACTGAAGTATCAACTAAATTATTGCAAAAATATAGATTTGAACATGAGGAATGGTTAACATGTATTTGTTACTTCAGTGAATTTGGCAAACCCTTCTCAAGAAATATGAATTCTTAAAATATGTCTAAACTCACCACCAGCTAGAGATAACGCAGACTTATCACTCAGTCGCCTCCTAATGGGCCCGGGAACGTTGGGCGCTGGAGAATGCAGAACTGGAGACCTCACAGAAGAGACCATGGGTCCCATGGAGACAGGAGGTTGCGGCAACGATGTACTCAACGACATCTTTACCGTGGAAGAGTCCTTGTGAGGATCCGGTGATCCCATCTGTTTCGAAAGATGGAGGTGGTGCATCATAGCTTGAAGTCTATCCCTCTCTTTCTGCAGTTGGAGCTCTAGTTGAGAAACGACTTGCATTTGAACACGAGCTTGGGCAGTGGATCTATCATCGAGGGTGTGTTCTGTGTTTAAATGTCTGAAATAAAAATAATTGCTCCAATATCGTCATTTGAAGAGGTTTTGTCCTGAGAAAGCCATATTGGTCAAGAAGGAGAGAAATCGCTATACAAACTGCAGGTTCTGAAAGGAACAATATAGATCGAGAAAGAATAGCTCTACAGAAGTCCATCTATGTTGCCTGCAGTAACATTGACCAGAAGGATAAATATAGAAGGACCAGGACTTCTAAAAATCTGATTTGAAGGTAAACAATTGTCGAAGAAGATTGAATAATCAAAAGCGATACTAGATCCCAAAGTAACCAATATTCAGATTGGATAAAAAATGTGGAGAGAGATAACACTGATGTTGGCCAGATTCATCATAGAAAGACATCAGGAGTAAAACCAGATCTGATTTATTAGTGGTTGAACTCATGCTAACATGTGCATTTTTTTCTTCAGTTGCCAAAGATGGAACAAGTGAACGCTCAAGTGAATTGGATGCAAAAACTAACAGTTTGGAAATAACGGTAGCAATGAAAATCGCATCAACAGCAGCCTCGAAATAACGAGGTAGTCAATAGTGATCCAAGTCAAACTGGAAAAATTCATCAATAAACAAGGAATAGGATGAAATGGAAACAAACATCACACTTGTCCACGAACCATATAGTACAGAAGTACACTTTCGAAACACGTTCACGGTCATCCTAGAAACAACTGGTATACAGATGGATTGAAAACTGAACATGAGGCAGTATCTGGAATATACTATAAAGGTAAAAATTCATATTAGGCTACCCTTTCGATCAATATAGACTCATCTTCCAGGCGGAAGAGAATGCAATCTTGCAGCACCCAATATTAATTTCTTTCAAAAAAGCTGAATGTGCTAAACATATCATCAATGTTATATTTGGGTCCAGAAACAGATGCGGAGTACCAAAACCTTCGATACGGGACTAGATCAGAAAATGGGTCAGAAAAAGTTCTGGAAAATATACGTGAGATCCCATTTATTGAAGAATCATCATGAATATATGGTTTCCAGAAAAAGACGCAATGAGTTCATAAGGTTGCAGGTTTTCCGGGGAATTGGAAGAAATGCGGCAGTTGTTTCAGCATGAAACAAACGGTTATAGAAATATTTGAGTTGTCATGAATACTTTCCAAAACAGTATTCGAATCATCAAAGAGAATTAGAATTAGAATTGAAAATTCAGCAAATAAGTGAAGTTTTCCGGTCAACCGTGATGAGTATCTATCTTTGTCAAGTTGTAGTAGCGAAAAATGATGAAAAATGAATGAATAGAATAGAGATCCAGCCATTCAAGATGAATGAAGAAGTAGACATCAAATTGCAATAGTCCATCCCTTCCAGATTAAATTTGATTAGAGACCGTTTAAATTCTTGAATGACGTCCTCGTAGAATAAACTTTCCGATTTGTATAACTTAGACTGATTTTTTTGAAGATGGTTGATAATGACATGCAATGACAATGACCTTCAGCACAAAAGAAACCTACTTCGAATTCATCGAGTGGTGAATATATCCATTTTTATTTGTGTTATGAATTTCAAGAAGTGATTTATCACGCATAGGTATCTTATGGATCGCCCTATAGATCCGCCCCTTTAAAACGAAGGAAGTAATAAAGACTTCTCAAGAGATTAACATTGAATCCGGCAACGTGGCGATCAAACGCCTTGCATATTAATTGAACATAGCGTAATTAGAGTTTTTAAACCGCGATGTCGTCTTTAATTTATTCCAGGTCGCTTTTTCTTTTGTCGCTAAAAGACGACGACGACGACAAAATATTGTAATTTGACGGTTTAAGTAATCCCTCTTCCTTTCTGGTATTAATCACCTTAGAAAACGCATAGCATCAGACAAAATTTATGTTGGCTGCGACAAAAAACAGAATGCCTATCGTCGCTCTGGAAACTAGAGTACCAGATGAAATTGATACAACAAAAAGATCGTATTTGATACAATTACTTTTTCAGTACACCAAAAGTTGGAGAATCTGTTTAAAATTTGAATCTGAATAATCTAAGTAATTGACAACAGAGAAGATAAATTAGTTTTTAACAATGAGTCATTATACGAACGATGTGTAATTGGAAAATAGATTCTCTCTAGTTTTTTTTCCCAAAACGAAATCAAAACAAAGTAATTATGCAGTTTTCATGACTATCGATACATAAAGACAAAACTTTTCACCAAGCAGTGAAAATTGTACAATATTGGATGATATTTTTCTAGATCTCTGTCGGATTATTGGAAAAACATCTTCAAGAAAAAATCTCAGTGAAAGTTTAAAAGTGATAAATCATACTCCTTGATTAACCCAAAATCATTGTCAAAACATAGCTCACAGTGTGAAATTATTTGACAAATTATTTTCAAGATATACAATATTTATCTCAGAGGAATTAGGCACTCGAGAATATAACTTTCTACATCGTAAATTCAACTTGGACTTACTTGACAAATGCTTGAAGATCTTCACAGATGATTTCGCAACCTGGCCACCTACATACTCCATGTCCATACAGATGATGCACTCTGTCGGGAGTGGTAGTTCTTTCTGGCTTTTCATCTATAGGCTCGTCTCTATTAGACCTACTAGGCGGCAGGCCTAGTAAACCCGGAGAATTATCTGGAACAAAAAAGAACACTTGGCGCGAAATATCAACAGTGCTCGAGTAAGTGTGAAGGCAACACGCTGGTGGCTATAATGATATACAAAGTCTCTCATATCGAATATATTGGCCTCTCCTATAGGTAACCCTTATCAATGGCAGGATTGTGAAAGGAAGGTTTTCTCATACTGCTATTAAGTATGCTCATGTCCCTCTCCACTTTCATCCCAAAACTAGATTCACTCATTCTGTGTAATATCGGTCTGATTGCAGTAAGAGTGAAATTCTTCGAAATTATTTTTTTTTCAGAATGTTTCTGCAAACAAACAAAAATACAATGTGAGAAACAAATACATTAGGCAGCAAATAAACCAAAAACCCTTACTTGCTGGATAAAATTGAATATAAACAACTAGATTGGTACAGATACTCAGTTCAAACAAAAAGAACCCAGAAAAAGGAAAAGTAGAGATCAAGTTGAAAATAGATAGACAAAATAAACGAAATAGGTCAAGAAAGAATAAAAATCGAAAAAATCCGTCGCTGTGAGGTGAAATGATTGACTCAAAAAGAAGATTTTGTAATTTGTAATTGTAATTTGAAAAATAATAGAGGACTTATATGGCAAAATAAATATGATTGAAGTGGAAGTTTCAATATGGAAAGTTTGAGCGGAGATGAATATGGGATCAGTTCATATTATTTTTTGGTATGAAAATACAAGGTGATTGAAAAAGTAGTGGAATTGGAAAAAAACAATTGATTTCGATACTACAGCTGATATGGCAATAGGAAGCAAATTTTAATATTTCAATAAATCAGTCATAGGTTCGCTGTTTCAAATTCGGCTTGAAGGATCAATGATATGATTGTACCAGCGATCTGCCCCGGCTTCGCACGGGTACAACGCTAATACTGAATATAAATTCACCCACCGGAAATTTAAGGGCATGGAGAAACAGTGATGAAGAAATATTTTGTTTTATGAACGCGTCGTTTTCCACCGCAGCTGGGGCCCCAGTTAGAATATTTGGAAATCCTTTCTTACTGCACATCTACAACATAAAAGGAATCAACATACAAAATTTCAGCCTCCGAAAATATACCGGTATGAAGGAACAGTTATGAAAATTTAACTTTATTTTATGAACCGCTGGCTTCCCAGTTGAAATATTTAAAAATCCTTACTTATTGCACATCTAAAACACATAACGAACCTTCATACTCTTCAGCCTTCATAAATGTAGTAGTACGGAGAAACAGTGACGAAAATGTAATTTTCATATGTAAACGCTCCCCTTTTACCCCCACGGGAGGAGCACCAGCTATAATATTTGAAAATTCTTTCTTTCAGTACGGAGAAACAGAGATGAATGAGTGAGTGTTGAGTAAGTGACTTTCAAGAAGAAATCGACAAGAATTGCAAGTAAGAAGAATTGCCAGTAAGAAGTGAGTGGGTAATGAAAGGCAAGATTTCTAAAGATAAGTGACATACAACTGTGATGTGAAACCTAAAGTTACCTAGTATACTACTCCTTTAACGAAATGAATGAAAACACTTTCGTCTAATTTCCACTAGTTATTTCATTTCAACGATCGGTATCAGGTTTTATCCCATTGTCAAGTATAAAACTAATACATTTGAAATCTGAAAACGAGGTTATATAGGGTGTTTGTAGGTAAGCTGAAAGGGAAGGTAGTGAAATGAACAAGGGTGATTCGTTAAGTCGTTTTAGGAAAAAAAATGTTCCTATGCTAGTTGGTTTCATACTTGATAATGGAATAAAACCCGAAACCGGTCGTAAAAATAAAATAACTAGTGGAAATTAGACAAAAGTGTTTTCATTCGCTCGTTAGAGCGATCATGAATTTCCAAAAAATAAACAAGTCATCAATAACACAGATTATTCTACACATACTTGAGAGCAATGTTCGAGATAATAGTCATTATCACCAATATATTCAGTCCGAACGTTCACATCATCCCGAGTAAAAAAAACGGTATTCACTTCTGTCAGGAGAAGCCAATCAAAACTCGATACTGAAAAAAAAGGAATTGACAGAGATACAAAAACGAGTGACAGAGGAAGGAACCACACTTGAATGAGCAGAACTGGAAATCAGGCTGATGTGGATTTTACCTTGTAACGAAAAACAACTAAACATATGTAGATGTCAAAACTGGTATGTCCAAAGTTCAAAACCAGATACATTTTTCAGAGACCTACCTCGAAAAAATCTATGAAAAAAATAACGAACATCACGATTGATAACCTGCTTGAAAAAAGACAAAATCAATCAACTTATGTCGAGAAATTATTCCATCAAAGATCTGTCCATTTTCTATGACCAACCAAATGCATAAATTTCGAAAGGTCAATCAAAGAAGAGTATTGATGCACTGTGGAGTTTCACTTGTGGAGCTGATGAAATCATCATCTAGAAAGAAGATTTGGCAGACTGAAAATAATCATCCAAAGTCTCATAGACATGGTTATAATTTTTCCAGTGTAAGAGACGACAGATAAAAAAATACCTTGTATTTATCCAAGGTATTTTCCATAATTTGGCAGTCAATGAAAAATTTGAACGGATAAGATCACATGGATACTCAAGTGTCAGGTAGATGAATTAATAAGAAAAGTGGAAAGAAAAAGAAATGAAGTGTGTGTGTGTGTGTGTGCGTGTGTGCATATCAAGGGCGACCAATAAAAAATGACAGGTTATCAAACAAAATTGAAAACCCTGACGAAAAAGAATTGAATCACTATTTGTGAAATTAGTGGTTCAAAAAAAATTGTAACGTACGCATTTTTTGATGAAGATTCAACGACTACAATGGTAGACAAAAATATTGATGTTATTGGTGCTAACGGATCTATAGAACCATTAAATATCGGATGGACAAATTCAGTTATAAACAGAGAAGTTTACTTGACAAAATTCAAATAAAGTCAACTTACAAAATCTATGAACATGAAAAAAATTAAAAAAAGCGGTACCACTAAAAGTTCTCAAAAAGAGGTTACATGGTTCATGAATTTTGGATACCTTGGTGTGAGATCTGATGTATAAGTTCTTGATTATAGACAACAATATTTTCTGAATGCCATCAGCGCCCATTAGTTTTCCGTTTATTGTACTGCGCATATAGCACTTTTCGCTGCTATAAAAGGTACATCTTTTCTCCTATAGTATTTTTATGTTAGTCCTTAGCTATTCTACAGATCAGGTATTTCTGGGACTAAAGTTATTAGAAACGAAAAAAATTGTTGATTACTAAAGAGAACATTAAGAAAGATGAAAAAGCTGAGATTTTTATTCGAAAATTCTTTTTCATTTCGAATGTCATATGCTTTATTTGTGAATAGCATACGAGTCACGATTTTGAAAAATATTTACTTCTTTTTATTCATATTTAGGAAAGTATGGGTGTGTGAGGTTTTCGACCCCAATTTCATCGCTTCAGATAACTTTATATGGAGTATTTTTCATTGCTTACATATTGTCACAATGTATTGTTTTGTGCTATCCGTCGCACGTGTCCATTTCTCAAATATTTATTTCCCGCAAGTCAAAACATGCATAGTACAGTATACAACAAAGTAGTTTTGTTTACAATAACATATAAAAAAAGTTCACCTTCACAACGAACTTCGAATATTCTGCAAGAGAGCAAAATATTTATATGGATATTTTCGAAGCGACATAGAATAATTGTTTACGATATTTGGTTTCAATATAACGGCTTATGAAAACCAAAGTCAGCGGAAACTTTCACGAGTTGTAAGACCTCTTGGTAGCGATGTATATATCAATGTAGGAAAATATCTATAAAACACACTTGGGCAGAGAAACTGTGAAAGTTCACCATTCAGTTCTGAAATACTCGAAAACACATAAAAAACTACTGCGGAGTGTATCACACGGCTCCTAATGCGATATTATTCAAGAAATTGTAATAAAATCACTATAAAAAGTATTATAACATCCTAAATTATACTTCGGAGGGGTGAAATGATATATTATTATGTAAGAATGCGCTGGATTTCAAAGTCGAATATCTTAGCTTTCGTACTCTGGTGTGAAAACAAACTCCGTGAATAAACAGCTGTCTGCTGAAGAAGTTTTCCATTTTCATTATTTCATCTCACTCATCATGAATATGATAAAAATACAGGGTGACAGTTTGAAAACTTTCCATCCTCGATATCTCCTATCCAGTACATAATATAAAAAGTTGAATAAACAAGTACAACTTTATTTTCAAGGGGGACACTTCAAATTAATACATTTAACCCTCAATGTTCAACCCCCTAGGAGAGGTAGATGTTACCCTTAGAATATGAAATGGGAAGGGGGGTCAAGTGGCACATCTCTTTGAAAGGTGATCAGTTCTCTTTCCAAAATTATTTTTTTTTGTGAGCAGTTTTCGAAAAATACCGTTGTACACTTACAGAAGTATGTAGAACTTGCCTGTACTGAGAGGCATGGTTTACAGATTGACATTCAGACAAATATTATTGAATTTATTTTGTCATCAGTAGAACTGTAAAGAAAATGGGGTGGCACCTTTTCAACTTTTCATCATGGCAACACTGGCCATTAACCTGAAAAAATTACCATCGATAAGTAATGCAATAGCGACATTTCGATGTTAGTTTATTTGTGTTTATTATTGGATTTGTAATTCTTATCGCTGAAATTACACAAATGACCTTTGTTTGCTACTTCTGCTTTAAAAATCTGCGTTTTCTGAGCAAAAAATTGTTCTGCAAATTTGATTGTTTTGGTAGTATTGTTAAATTAGTTTTATTTGTTGAGCTGTTCAATGATAAGTGTATCAAGTTTTCTGAAACTGATTCGGTGAACAATAAAAAAAAATAACTCGGGAATAATAAATGAAGAAGCTGAAATGGAAGTGTTGAGGAGTATGAATTGTGAAAATGGTGCACAGTATTCGAAAACGAATTGAAATTATTTTCACTAAACGGACTTATTCAGTTTGCCCTGTTTGTTTGTTAGGGTCAAATTTAGTAATTGAAGTCTCAGCACTCAAGTTAAGGTAAAAGCTTGAAACGTGCCGAGAACTGTGTGGCGTTAGGGTGGATGAAAATAAGTAACTGAAAACTTGGAAATAAGATAGATAAAAAATTATGTTAAAAGGTTTCATTGAAATAAAAGATAATAATGATTTGAATAATGTAATAAAAACTGAAAAATTATTCGGTCCTAGGTAGCAGTCATCACACCACTCTCCTCAACAATCTACGGTATCGATCAGATAAAAAAGTAATGAAATCATTGGGCGTAGTATTTACATATTCACTTAGGTTACGCTGCGCCCAATGACTGTATATTTTTCGTCTGATCAATACCGTATATTGCTGAGGAAAGTGGTGTGATGACTGCTACCTAGGACCTTCCGAATCTTTTTTATTTATTTTTTTCTCCAATAAAACCGTTTAACATATTTTTTTGTTACTTTTTTCATGGAGGAATTGGAAAGTGTGTACGAAGGGCGGCATTTTTTCAATGAAAGAATAACAAATTGCAATGTAAGTCACCGGTATGTGCTTGATTTTTTGACAACGTTTTCCGAAACTGAATCGGTGAACAATAAAGAAGAAATAACTTTAGAATACTTGATAAAGAAGCTCAAATCGAAGTGTTGGAAACATTTGCTGCAAATACCACTACCTCCTTGCGATCAGTAGCAGAACAGACGGGAATATCACACGAGACTGTAAGAAAAGCACTTGAAATACATATATATCTTTCATATAAGATGCAGATTATTCACGAGCTCCATGAGGATAATTATGATGGCAGAATAGAATTTTGTGACACCATGACTCATCGAGTCAATGCCATCCCTAATCTGTTAATGAATATCTGTTTCAACGATTAATGCTCACATTTTCTGAATGGCAATGTTGATAGACAAAATTGTCGCTATTGGAATGACAAAAACCCTCACATTTTTAGAGAAGGACATACACATTACCCACAAAAAATTGTTGTTTGGACTGGTATTCTTGAAAATGTTATTATTGGTCCTTTATTCATTAAAAAAAATTGACTGACAATTTGTACCTAGATATGCTTGAAGAGACTATCGATCCTATTATAACTCACGAGCTAGAAACTCAATTTGATGCAGACGATGCTCCACATTATTAATTTCTTCTCGTCCGACAGTGGTTGAACGAGCGATTTCCGAATGGATGGATGGCAGAAGGGAAGCGATTGAGTGGCCTCCAAGATCACCGGCTTTGAATCTCTTAGATTTTTCTTTGAGGATATATTGAATCCTCTGTTTATAAAACACACGCTGCTGATATTGATGAATATAAAGGATGAATTACAGCAGCATGCCGTTCAATTTTTGGTGAAGTTTTTCGAAATGTTCGAGAGGAGTTCAAAAACAGACTTGATTACTGTTGAGAGCAGAATGGACAACTCATAAGGAGTTTATCAGATAGTGCGTAAATAGATGGTTGAAATTATTTTCTCCCAATCTAAAATGTTCTTTGGAAACGTAAAGTAACCATCAAATAAAAACTCAAGCGTGTTGATTGCATTTATTCCTGCTAGTCGAAAGTTTCAACGATGCCACCTACTTTTCTGACCATTTCTTTCAATAGAAGAGTCAATACAATAATATTTGTTTGAATATTAGCCTATAAACCATGCATATCTGTGCAGGAAATTTCTAATGATTTCTGTAAGTTAAGAACGGTATTTTTCGGAAACTGATCATCGGAAAATGATAAACTAGGTACCATTGAAGAGATAATTGAATATTGAACATTGAACATCCCTCAAAATGATGTGCTACTTGACCCTCCTTTCCAATTGATACTCTACCTCTCCTAGAGGGTTGAAAATATTCATTCAAAGTGTGTCCGTTGAAAATAGAATTCGCCCGTCTTTTAGATTTTCCATATTGTGTACTGAAAGAAAGATATTAAAGGATTGAATAAGTTTGCTTCATAACAAAAATCTTGACAAACATCATCCAAAGAACGCAGTTCATTGCGCCCTCTCAATGCACATGAATCTTCAGGATAATTTATATTTTATATGTTGTTTAACTAATCTGAGAAAATGAAATTAGGATTTCTATATTAGAAAGGCATATTTTAATTTGGTACACGCCAATGCCATAATCTACACATTATACAAATAAACACTTTTCCCGATTCAGTTTGTACACCAAAAATTCGTTATGGAATTGAATCAGATATCATTCACACGATTGCTACACAATATAGTATATGAAAGAGGTAAAATTGTTCTGTCTTTTTCCTGTCATCTTCAATGGAGGACATCCGATGTTTCGGAATGAGACACTTGCCTTATTGGGACTTCAGCACCAACGTGAATAAAGTACTCACTTTATTCATAAAAATACGACTTTATGTCCCGAATGAGTTGAATCTACTAATGTCATCAATGACAGTACGTAATGTCATTCATTCGCTTATTTGATTCAATACCAGCCACAGGAATCTTGTTTAAATTGAAAGAAGTATATCTTTAGGAGAGATTAACTTTTGGGGAAGAAAGGTTTGGCTTTCTACTTCTCCATCTTCATACAAAAAAATGTGACAATCTTCCAAAGGTTGTTATGAACATGTTGTTTATTGTCCTTTTTAAAACGTGGCCAGTTTGAAAAAGTCTGTGAAAATTCAGTTTTCAAGGTAAGGTTATTAGATAATGATTTTGATATGAAATACTATTGAAATGTTGTAGCTACAAGTAAAAAAAAAGCCACACATTAAACTACACATACTATTCTGAAAGTAAACGCTTGCCATACTGTAAAATTGATTTTCAAGCAACAGTCGGTCGAGTTAGTCGTTCGTTTTTTTCATAGTCGTTATCATTTGATTTGAGAGTGATTTTTTTGTTACAGGACCATTTACTTCATATTATAGTAACTTAACCATCATTTACGTTTTCAGTGTTATTGATTCTATTTGACCACATTTATTCACGAAGAGCTTTCATATAAATGTTCCATTGAATTTAAATTCTGAATTTTGATTGGTAAACCAATTCAAGTATCCCCTATTCGCATTTGCAAGGGCCCCGTGTTGGCTTTATTCGGTACATTCTTTTTGAAAACTTATACTACCTCCCTTGCATCAAATCAACTTACCATTCAGTTCCGGCGGTGGTTTATTATTAACCACATGCTGATCGTTCATATCCTTCCATGGACTCATCACTTCTCGGGAGTTGAGACCTGCATAACACAAAAACACACTCATGACGTCATTGACTGAAAGTTTTTGTTGACGGCATTGAAACAGTACACGTGCGTTTAAACCGATTGGACGGCCGTTTTCCAGCGTTGAGGTAGTCAAGGAAGGATCAAAAGGACAGGAAGGATCAAAAGGACAGGAAAGGCAAGTGCCAATAGTTTTAACCGCACGTGGACCATTCGTGTACAGGGCCGGCTATCGGCACTGCCTTGGGCTCCATCGAAAGGAGAGCCGTATGTGAAAAAATATCTGAATGCGCATGCAAAATAACAGTGATATAATTGAAAAATAGACTTCTGTGATGTATGCTATTGATTTCAATGAATTTTATGTTATGAAACGTAAAGATAATTCACTATTTTCGAGATTTAGTGTTATATCTCTATCTCTATCGAATATAAACTATTCAAAATGTTCAGAATTGTCTGCATGATTCATACCCAATTGTGGGATATGTTATCTCTTTCAAGCCGACCCTGTTACTGTAACCGTTCTAAAAACAATGCGATATGCTACTAATCAATTATTTCAAGTGGCATTGCCCGATTTGGGAGTGAAACTCTAAATTGGGGGTAATTGGACAGGCAGGATGGGGATATACATACCTAACGCTGGAAAAGAAATCCATATTCTTCTCTTCATATAAGGCGTCGATTTGTTTTGGTTTTGTCAAAGTATTTTGATGTTGAAGCAACACTATTGACAGTTTTATATGCATTATAGTTATGATCAAATTTTCTGCTAGTTTGTGGAGAACAACAAATAAAATTAATAACTGATTTCAATTTGAAATATTTTCTTTACTGATTGAACATTATAAATTGATTTGTATTCTTGACTGTTTCTTGGTTATGAGGATTTTCGTTCTTGGCTTTAGTTGACTGGTAGCTTTTGATATTCGGTAAAATATCAGTTTTCAGCTCAACATTGAATTATTTTCAACAAATTATATTGCTGGAAAAATTTCAATAGAGGGTATTTGCGGAAATGAAGTGACACACCTAACAGCAATATACGAGTATTAAGAGGATATGAATGAAGAAGGGAAAATATATTATATGAAAGATCAGATGACCTTTCCTCGTTTCCTGGAAAGATACTGAATCACAAGTTGTGGTCAAAATTCTATAGTACCAAAAAACTAAACCAATACAATGAAATTTGTAGGTTCAGTAACGGGCCCAACAAGATCATCAGGTTTTATAATACCAAAGTACTGGATAATATGTGGAAAATGATATTTTTAAACTAGTTTTGAAGATCAGCAGTTGATATTGAACTCGGAAAAAAAACATGTTACCACCAAATTTTTCTTGGTGGACTAATTGACATCTGGGGAGAAGTTTCATGGCACTCGTTTCATCAACCAGCTCCCTATTACTGACTCATTTCTGCACCCCTCAGCTAGAAAATTGATAATTAACCGAATTACCAAAGCCAACGCCGTTGGTTCCTGTGAGAAGCGGATGAATCTTGGCAGAACGTTTCGTACCTTGGCTCTGTGGCATCATCAGTGGTTGCATACCCATACCCTGGTGCACGACGTACTGCCTTTGGACAAGCTGCAGTTGTTGAATCAACTGTTGTTGCTGCAAGGCAAGCTGTTGGAGAGATCCAGAAGCTTTCTTCTTGTCCGTACTTTGCAGGATATGTGTTTGTTGGATGAGATTCAGTTGAAGTTGTTCTTGAAGTTGTTGCATCGTCTGCTCGATTTGTTTCTTTCCTAATTCGGCTAACTGATGTTGCTGAAATTCAATGGGTTGTGTTATGCGACAGATTGAAAGGAATCATAAATTCCGAATGCCATTACCTGAGTCGTAGGAGTTTTTGAGGAAATAAAATCAATTAGTAATCAGATCTGCGGCTTCATAGAATAGGAAGATAATAGATCAAAACATTTCAGTTAATAAAACAGATAATTGATGATTTTCCAAAAGTGTAATGAGTTTTCTACTCCGCTTGTATGGTGATCAAGAAAATGGTTCAAGTTTTTCTATTAACTATGGGGCACTTTACATTTTCAGTTCGGGGAATTTTTCAGACATGATAGATATTGATGCTGATTATGAATGCACTGCAATTGCACTATTTATCATCGATATTGAATGATCAGGGGTATAGTTTCTTCAGAGAAGAATCAAAAGTAATATTTTCTCTGTCATGATTCGTCGCATGAGTACTATACCCATTACATCCATAGTCAAAATCCATAGTCAAAATCTTAGGCCACAGTGGATTCTGTATCTATGCTTGCTTTCACACAAAATTCAATGAATTGTCTTTTTTTTCAAATAGGATATAGTGAGTTTTGCAATGTCACGTCTCAATTATTTTCGAGACATCATCTATCGAAAAAACTTTTCCCACACCAGAACAAAAATACTTTTTCTGTGGACGTATTTTGAAACATCAATAGCCGCACGTAAAACCGATTACTGGCATGGCGATACTTGCCGTGGCGACGGGTCGCCATGCGCAAGCGACTGTGCGATTCACTTCTCAGTGGTTCGGCGTTAGGCTATCTCTCTCGCCACACTGAGCTCGGATACCTATAGTGTATACAGTTGTGTTTACTACAGTATACATAACCTGTTTTTTACTGAATTATTGATTTTTGAAAATAATTAAAAATAACAAATATCTGACAGTAATAAATTAGAAAGTAAGCAGCCTCCTGCAAAAAGGCAAAATCACACTACGACACACTATCAAGTCATCAGTAAGTTAATTATTAAATTGATGGATGTAGCCGTTACTACGTGGTAGGAGATCATAATGAAAAAGAGAAATGAAAATGTATATGTTTTTACCACTTTCAATTGTAACTAACGTTACTGCAGTTTCGTCCTATATGGACTTCCTCAAACTTATACAATAAACTGAGTTTACTGTATGAGTTGAGAATGTCCATATAGGACAATAAACTTAGTTTATTGTATAAGTTTGAGAATGTCCATATAGGACCAAACTGCAGTAACGTTAGTTACAATTAAAAGTGGTAAAAACATAGAAATTTTCATTTCTCTTTTTCATTAAGTTAATTATATTTTTTTATTTTATAATTGAAGTGTGCATTACTCTGTGCAATAAGCCTGCGTATTTGGTCTGTCTCAAGGGTCAGTAAATGTAAATCCACTCTCTTGGTAGATTGAAATTTACATAATTTTCATAGCCTATAATATTTTCAAATGAATTACTAATTAATTTCAGTTTCATTCTTATGAAAAATAACTTGCTTGAAGAATAAATTTCATAAAGACTGTCAAAATTTTACTTCAAAATCAGCCGATAGCGAGTAGCGCACGAATGTTTTTCTTATTTGTTATTAACAGAAACATCAGAAAATTGATTATATAATTGATTTTCTAATGAGGATAGAATTCATATTGAAACATTCATTATTGGTATTTATAATTCAAAATCTTTAGTAATATATTGCAAAAACTAACTAGAAAAAAATTGTAATATTTTATTTGCCATATTACTTGCTCTTGTAATCTGTTTTTTATGCATATTAGTTGTACAAAATAATTTAGATATTTCACATCTGCCAGGCGTCCCGTGACGGTTCACAATTTTTTTGTTTTGACGTGTTATCATGTATTTTCAATAGATTCATTTTACGTTAGAGGTTTAAATTTTTTCTATTGAGTGGATATTAATTTGAATTTTCTGTAGACAGAAACATTCCAGATAGAAATATTTCTTCAACAGATTTGAGAAGACACTTTATAAATACATCAGTCTGTTAAAAATGGATTCAATATTTCGACCAAAAACTCCTATCACCTACTTTTTGTGAAAACAGTACCTGGTGTTGTTGTTGCTGCAATATCGAATGTTGCTTCATCAGCGTTTGTAGTTGTGACGGACTCAGTACGTGCTGTTGCAACAATTGCTGCATATGATGGAGATTAGATGTTGGCGTTGACATTATTTGGGGCCCCGGTGTTTGGGACTGATTGTAAGGGTAGTCATTTGTTAACTTCGTCGTATCATTCTTGAACAAAAAACGAATAGAGATATCTTTACATAGTTCTCAATGGGCAGAGAGGTGAAACATTAATATCTAATCTACGCGAATGATATTGATAGTGTGGATTTTTTTACCTGTGGCATAGGTGGTATTGTGGCACTAAGATTTTTCTGCGAGTCGGCCGTAGGTGCCGGAGAATGTTCCTGCACCCTGTGTTCTGAATTCGGGCTGGAGCTGCCATTACCCTTGATATCCCGTTCCCTCTCCTGGTCCCAGCCTCGTTCTATTTCCAGTTGCTGCTGTTGCTCTTTTATCACTTTTTCTAACGAAGCTGCTTGCTGCAACAAAAAAGAACATCACAAAATTGTTGAAGTTTTTTTGAGCGCCCAAGGTTATGACAGGTATGGGGTCAGACTTCCATTGTCTGGAAAAGTGTCAACACATTTGAAATAATTTGAAAGGCGATCAATGAATAGAGTATTGGAAACAATGAAAGCAAAGTATTCGACTGGATTGGTTCAAAAAGTGTTGAAAATATTCAAAAATATGAAAGAAAGAAGGAATTTAAAATGGAAACCAATGAGAATTTGCTGAAAAACAATCATTGTGACCTGAAATGAAAATGAATCATTGACACGAGTCAGAAAAATGTTACAAAAATGAGTTGAAGTTCCAACTACATGGACTCTTACAATTACCTAAGAACATTTATTTTCATATACCGCGAAATCATCCTTATATAGAGAAATATTGCCTTGTTTCTTATTAGAATTGTCAATTTCATGAAAAATCAATAATTAAAACACTTTGAAGTGGAGAATGTTATTAATATATGCAGGTTCAAGTAAATATTTTCACATTTTCTACTGTTTTGCTTCCGCTCAAAAATATCCCACATAACTAAAGGCATGATGTGATAATAAATAAGATTTTCTCATAATTCCGATTTGATATGTCAAGAGATCAGTGCCCTGGAATGCTTTTAGGTTCTTTGCCACATTCCGAACCTGAATTCATAATATGAAGAGGAATATTCCTATGTTTTGCTTGGAAGTGAGGACCAGTGCCGTGTTCACAAAATGATTCTCTCGAATCTATCTAGATTTTGCGCTGTATGAAACAACAACAATAATTGTTCGGAATATTCGGATAATGTATATTGAAAACAATGTCGAACACCCCACATAAGGGCAAATGTTCCAGATTTATGGGAAATATTTAATCTTACTTACTGACCATCAGATGATTGTTAGGTATATCTAGTTGATATGAGAGCATACTAAGACGAAAGAACAAAAAATATAAACAGTTAGAGAGCCTTTTGTATTTTCGACACTCTCTACTGAATACG
Organism: Leptinotarsa rubiginosa; assembly: GCA_015342145.1. Taxonomy (NCBI): domain Eukaryota; kingdom Metazoa; phylum Arthropoda; class Insecta; order Coleoptera; family Chrysomelidae; genus Leptinotarsa; species Leptinotarsa rubiginosa. The sequence goes on along the minus strand of WOGL01000034.1, from coordinate 2,290 downwards.
TTATATTTTATTTCACTATTGAATTCGAAGACAGATATGAGTTCCAAATTGTATTTATGCAGGCGCTGTGTGATTGAATAAATCATATCTGAATTGAAAAGAGATAATTTTCAAAAGAGATTAGGTTTTTGAGAAAAAAGCTTTATGGCTTTCTACTTTCCATCATTATTTGTTTAATGATAGACATTACACCTCAGAGGCGAGCATATGTAAGCTTTTGTCTTCTTGAATAGTTTCTCAGTATTGTGATCATTAATTCCGACATTATCATTTGCAAGCTTGATCAGAAGTGATCTATCTGAGAGCTTTTAGGTAATTAATTATCATTGGTATTGCAGTTTTTGACTTTCAGGTTGCATGTTAGGAATCACACGTTAAAAGTTAAGACCTCGTCAGTCCTTAGCTTGCACAAGTTTCGATTTCTGAGGGATGTCGTTCCTAGGGATGCGACAGCTGGTTAACGGAATAACATATTTCAAACATATCTTAAACATTTCTAGGTATATTGTTTCAAAAGGTATTTGATCGATCAGTGTTTGAGTGTGTGACTGAAGTAATATATAATATTCAGCAAGCATAACATAAATATTGAGGCAGACTTGTTGAATGGTATTCTTCATTCGTTCTGTTGTATTTGATCGAAGATATTTAATGTCTATGACAAACTGATTTTGATGGTAGTGGCTTCTCCTATACATGAATTATTGTTTTTTTTTGAATAGCTCTTGTTACGTAGTCGAATTTGGTTAGTTTTGATTACCTTGTGTGTTCAGTTATCGTTAGTTTCGATAATTGATATAATTGAAATTTGGAAGTTGTTTCTATAGATATGAAATCATAATATTTTCGAAAAACATCTGGAAATCAGACTTGCGGTCAATAACAACGAAAACCGAATCTGTAGAATTTCGAAAATTTTGGAACAGCGTGCCTAGTTGGTTGAAGCAAAGTCAAGGGCAATAGGGAAAATATATGATACAAATTCGAGACGACTTCCCAGTGGATAACACCACGAGGAAAACGATGATAAATAAAGTAGAAGACTATCTAGTGCAACGCAATGCTGATGAGATGTGTTATAACGTAGTCCAAGTTAACTCTGCCAGTTCCTGCACATCCAAAGAAACATCCAGTATCAAATTTGTGCTGTTTGGATGTTCAAAAATCTGCTTCTTATCTCTCACCGTGGATAAAATGTTAAGACAGTCAATGTTGGTTAGTTTTGGTCACCGTGTTCGATTCAGTTGTTGGAGTTATATTTTGACAATAATATAATAGGAATTTGAAAATCAATAGAAAGACAGAAAAGTTCTTATATTCCTTTGGATTTGAAACCAGTGAAAATATTGTCTGAAAAAATCTGGAAATCAGACTTGCAATCAGTAACAGTTCTAGTACAGACTAAATAGTTACTTCAAAATGGCCTTTTGAACTGACAACGAAAAAACAATACCAAAATCTTGGTAACAACTATCTGTTCCATCGGGTAGCGATCGAAACTTTTGGTGTTTATGGTTCGAAGTCTCTGTTATTCGTTCATGAACTCGAAAGGAGAATTGGCCGAGCAACGAAAGATTACCGTTCTACCTCTTTTTTGATAGAAATAATTAGTATTGCTATTCAACGTGGCTTCGGTCCTTGGAACTATTCCTCGTTCACATAATTTTGATGAGATCATACATTGCCCTCATTTCAGTACGGAACACGCCGAGATATGTGTATATTCATCAGTTTCCTATCAAGGTTAACTCGCAAGTGATTGATCCACCTTTTTCTTTTTCAGTGCGGTCAATGGACTTAGGTCATTCTTGTCCCCAAAATATTAACTGCAGTCCTCGTGGTTCTGGTTCCCTTTTAGTGGGAGAGATTAATGGAGCAAGAGCCGAATCGATCCCTCTACAAAAACCACTTGGAAGGATCGATTGCAGCGTGAGAAATGGTTCTGATGCAGATTTTATGAAACATGTTCTTCCTTCCGAATCAGTAGACAGTTGTCCTGAAAATCTTGCGAAGAAAATTGTATTAGATAATTTAGGAAACACTTTACATGAAAAGCATTTTACAAGTGTTGTTCGTAACGAAGAATTTCAAGAACGAGGTTTTAACGATGAACGAGAACGAAAATGTTTCCTACTTATTCACCAAACTCAAACAATTTTTCATGCAGTATCAGTTTCGTGAGCCAAACCAAATATCGGCATTCATTGGTTTCTAAAAGCATGTCTACGGAGGTCAGTTTTTCCAAAATTTGTCCAAGTCAGCATTAGGAACGATTCACCAGTTGCGGAAA
>WOGL01000033.1:0-24009 GCA_015342145.1 Leptinotarsa rubiginosa | reverse complement strand
TATTCTAAAACACTTTATTGTGAGATTTTCACTAGATTGTTTTACAAAAACGCAACACGTGTTTCGCCATACAATGGCTTCATCTGGCGTGTCTTAATAACTGGCGTGGAGAAGATGAAGCCATTGTATGGCGAAACACGTGTTGCGTTTTTGTAAAACAATCTAGTGAAAATCTTACAATAAAGTGTTTTAGAATACGTTATATTCTTTTTTTGCCATAATATATTTTCCACTAGATTCTGGATAAGTGTTATTTAGAGTAAAGGGATTTTTAAAATTTTCGCTAAATGCTCTCACTTCGTTAGAGATCCAGTTACTTTTTGGGTTGTAAACGCGACATTTCTTCAGCGGAAAAAATGGAATAAAATAAAAAATATATAAATGGTAGAACTTCTCGAAGGCTTCATTGATAGAGAGTTTCTCTAAAACAATCTGCCAGGTTTCATCTTGGAGTGCTGATATAAAATCTGTTTGTTTATTTGAATTGTACGACCTTTCGAAACTTCTTTTTTGAGATTGAGCTGGTTTTTCAATCAGATTAGTTTCAAGAAGTATAATTCTATGATCTGAGACATGATTATCTAAAACATATATGATTGGTTCTGGAATATCACTGAAAATATGGTTAATGATACTGAAGGAGTTATCACTTAATCGGGTAGGCCACTCCACCTTCGAACTGAGTCCAAAACTAGATAACAAATTTATGAGGGTGTTTAAAAAATGAGAGTTACGTGAGTGATCAGATGAATCCAGGTTGATGTCCCCGGCAAGAACTAGGTATATCAACATTTGGTTCATAGAATTTCTCCAATATATTTATGCAATTCTCTGAAAATGTTTCATACAGGCCATGGGGTGACCTATCACAGGAGCACACTAAATAGCAGAGGTTATTATCATGGCAAAAGAACGTGTTTGACACATTTAATCAACATTTATGCATGAGAGAACTGTCCGCGCGTTGGGTGTCGCGTTTGCTCTCGTTAGACGAGAAACGTGTTCGAATGAACATTTCTAACGCTCTGTTGGTGTAGTTCAGGCACAATGAATCCTAGTATTGGCGCCGATTATTTACTGTAGATTAAACTTCGATACTCCATTATACGTCCGAAACAAAAATACAGTCCAAACAGTGGACTGCAAAGGGGGACCGGCCTGAATAAACAGAACTATTTTTCGACTGGGAAAGTGATGGCGCCTGTTTTTGGGATAGTCATGGAGATATTTCAATCGATTATCTCCAAAAAAGGAAAACCATTATCTGTTTAAAAAAATATGTTTTTCCGTTAACCAGTTGTCGCACCCCTACGAACAACAACCCTTAGAAGTCGAAACTTGTTCGAGCTGAGAATTAACGAGGTCTTACCTTTTAACGTGTGATTCCTAACAATGGTTGGATGATAGCAAGTGAAAATTGATTGTTCAGACTAGCTGAACCACCGACCAATACGGCAGTCAATTCGAGTGAGTGGACAAAGCACTCACGTCGAACCGCTTGGCTACCAACCGACCGATTATAGGAGCATAATATGCATCATTATTTGACAAGCTGGAAGCAGAAATTGCGGAAAAACGTCTACATTTGCAGAAAAAAATCCTGCCTGTTTCACCAAGACAACGCACCGTCACACCTCAGCGGTTGCCATGGCGAAATTACACGATTTACGGTTTGAACTGTTTGACCATCCATCTTCCTCGCCTTTTGTTTTCCCATCTGAAAATTGCTCTCGAAGGACAGAGATTTTCGTCAAATGAAGGCAATCAACATCGTGAACAATTATTTTTTAGAGAAAAACGCCGAGCAATATTCGAACGAGTTACAAAGATGGGAGCATCGCTGGGAGTGTGTACAGTTGAAATGAGACTATGTTGAGAATCAAAATGAAAAAATGTATTTCGAATATTTCTAATATTTTTTTGCAACTACGGTCGGTGAAGTGGTGGATTTATGTAATAATATTTTCCTAGGAGAGTTTGAGATCTCGCAAGAAGCTGGTACCAGTTCAATGGAGCAGGTACAGTAAAGCGTTCTTCGTAAGAGGCAGAAGTTTACTAAATGTTGAAATGTTTTGGAACTCCCTATTATGGAATGAGAATAGTTGACAATATTTCTCTCAAACGAAATCATTGGTAGAGTAATGGATTTAGCATTATACTAGAGATATCTAGAACGGTTGGCACTGGCCAGCACAAGATGATTCTCATACCACTGTCGGTAGGTAGGATTTTCATCAACGAGAGCTAAAGAAAAGTTTCAGAATTGTCTGGAACATATTCCATTTAACGGTTCTATAGAATCAAACTTTGCCCTACTCGGCTTGTTCTATAACAGTTATTGGTAATTTTACTTTGACCTAAAATAGTTTAGTTTTGAAAACGGATCTAGCCTGTTAAATTCTTTATCTTGATCAAAAATCAGTACGACCAATAGTCTTTGCGAAAAACTGATCTTTCAAACCCTGATATATAGTCTAAGTCAGTTGATTAGTGGTTACTGGAATTGATTGGATTTTCTGAGAATTCCTGGTCCTGCAATGATTACAATTTCTAAACGTTTCAACTGCAACTGCGGCAGTGAAGTGGTCAAAGTATTCTTCTTGACGTATCAACTGAAACAGTATCAACTGAACAAAATGCTCCAATGATTTTTTTCGAATTTTGAAAAATATGACTCTGAAAAAAAAAACAGTTTATCTCTGGTGTCCCACAAAGTTTTCAACTTATTGTTTTTTTTTGTTACTCTCCTTTATAAGCAAAATCAATTTCATTCAACAGAATCTCTGTTCCTCGCCGTTCCAGGGATCTAAAAGGTGAGCCCCCTTTAGAAACCTTCTATGCCTGAAAAGCCTTTGTTATTCTTTCCCAGTGCACGAAACTTCAAAAATAACAGCTCGAAAGTGTTCGGAGGTGATACTGCATCAAAAACGTAACTGATTCATGTCACCTTGTGGCTTTGACTTCAACCGGTGATCTCGCATTTCTGAACGCCTAAATATGTGAACGACATATCCAAACAATGGGTAGGACAAATTATTGGCACTGATTATTGGCCTTTCAAAACAGGTTTCATACACTACATAGCGGTTCACTTTTGAATTTTTGACATAGAGGGTGCTGGGGTGAATGATAGCATAGCAAAATTTAGTCACATTATTGCACAAAGGTCATTTTTCAAGAAGGAAATCAGATATTTTCATCGTTCTTTTGAAAATATTGAAAACAATATCAGAAAATAGTAAGACTTTCAAAGAAAACACATTATGTATAGACTAAACCAATTTATCACTTCAATCAATAAAAATTTTGGCCAGGGGTTTTCCTTCATCTCTCACTTCGGGTAACATTCATACGGAACATTTTGGAAAATATTTTATTGAATCTCACCAAAAGCTTGTCGGAGATATGTTGACGATGTCTTACAATTTGAATATGAACCATGATGATCTGAATGGTTTTTAAAATTACATTAACGAATAGGAACCGACAATGAAGTTCACAATAGAAATTAAACAATATTGTCAACGTACTTTTCTTGGTGTAATGTTGGAGAAGTCATCAGATCAACTCTTTATAAATGTTCATCGTGAGAAAACACATACTAATAGGTATCTCCACTGCACATCGAACCATCATGCCAGTGTTGAAAAAGTTATGATTAATTGACTTCATAACAGGGGAAAATCGATTTTCAATTCAGATAATAATTTTAATGAAGAAGTATTATTAATGAAATATGTTCTGAACGAAAACGCTCATCCAGATTCATCAATAGATTCAATAATGAATACAATATGAATGGAGTAGCCCGTTACTTGATGAATATTAATAACTTTATCCATGATGTTAACTACACAATTTTCAACGTTCAATTTTTAATTTGATGAGAATTTTTGTGAAAATTGTGTGATTATCATCAAAAAAAACATTCAATTGAGAACTGAATAACCCTACAAACACCAAAAAATAAGAGGAATTTGAAAAAGATAAAATATTTGGACAACAAATATACTGAGGTCTATACGCAGACAGACAAAACCCAACGACACAGAAGAAAAATAAATCACATCTATAAAATACTTCATTCTTCTGGTGGAAGTTATATTGGTGAAACTTCGAGACCATTGCAAGTGCATGAGAATGAACATAGGGATCATCAGAACTAGACAATCAAAATTATTGAAATTGACAGAACACATTTACAAATCAGACAGTTAACATTGGAATTAATGAAACAAGACAAGAATGACTGCTAATAAACACCACTCGAAGCATCATCGTATATTCTTGTACTTGGAGGAAAGTGCATTTCGAATAGCAATTCAGAAATGGATCGTACTTGGCTACCCGTGTCGAAGAAAAATATGTATAAATCAGAGAACACCTTGAACAGAGTGGGTCAAATTGGACACTTTTTAAGGGAAACTCTTGTTTTCAAACTGGATTGATGAAAACTGATGGCTGTGTCTGAGGTTTCAATTTCATGACAATCTTAAAGGTGAAAACCGCATGTTTTTCGATAATGTGCATTTTCAGAGTTGCTGTAACTTTTCAAAAGAGATATCAATAGTTATTGTTGGAATTTTGTTTTCAATGAGACGCTCTGTATATTTCTGCATATTCCTATAGAGCTTGAATTAACTTCTCGAAAAATGTAGCAAACTTGATGTTTTCCTAAAGTCATCTTTGAAATACATACTTTCATGTAGACTTCGAAACGCACACTTAGATCTGTTTTATCGCCTCGACGAGGTCGATAAAACAGAAATAAATTGTTCAGTAATAGCTATAAAATGTTGTAGAAGCTTTTCACACCAGTAACTGAAACGCATAGTTTCGATAAAACTGATAACAATTGATACTGTATTCACTACTGATAGATGAAACTTTAACAACAATAATAATAATAATAATGATTAAGAACAAAAAATGAAATATATTTTTCAGAGAAGATGTTCGAAATGTCTGCCAGCTTTTCCTACATACAGGCGATATCTTTTCTGAACCTTTTTTGCCGAATTAATTAGTTCAATAGGAGTGAGAGAAGCAACACTTTGCATCACTGCATTGCATCACTTCCAATTCGTATCTAGAATTGCTCGGCAATTCAAAAGTAAGATCTTTCAACCTTTCCGGAGGTGAAAGTCCACAGGTGTTAGGGCCGATGACCTGGCCGGCCACAAGTTGGGTCCTTGGTTGGCTGTGCAATTATCACCAAAATTTGCAGTCAAAAAATTGGTGACAATTGCAGTGTTGTGAGGAGAAGCCCCGTCTTGTTGAATATTTTTCTGAGCTCCAATAGTGGAAATTCATCAACAAGTGGTTCAATATTTTGCCTTGAAATTTCTAAATACCTCTGAGATGTGAGAGTGCCATTAAAAATGAACGAGCCGGTAATTGCACCCCTGAAATCACCTGTCCACACACTAAATCCAAATTTTCCTTTCAATTGTAGCAATTGAAAATGCCGACACTGCTCACATTAGCTCCTTCTGTCCAAATACAACTCAACGAAAAATCACGAACTTGGTTACAACTTTCCAGGAACCACTGGCAATAAGTATGCGGCGTTAAAAATCGCCTGATCTGAGTTGATATCTTCTGGTCCTGTCCTGGTACTGAATTTGTGTTTTATCAGAATCTTCCTAACGTTAGTTCTTGGTAGGCCTGTTGATATTTGCGTTTGGCGATTTTGGGCTCATTTTCAACAGCTCCTGAAACGACTATTTCTTTCAACTCCTTATTCATATTCAATTCATATAATTTTTGGCCTTTTGTTTTCAATTTTTTCCTGATTTGTATAAAACGGACTATCATATCCCATTTCTCATGTCATATTTCTCATGCGAATGTGTTTGAAAATTGAACAAAAACCACTAGTTGAAGAGTGTCTCTACTGCTTGAATCAAAATTTGACAACTACTAGTAAAAAGTTACAATCAGTTTAATCGCCGCATCGTCCAAAGCCCACTTGATTAAAATGTACATTTTAAAGTCTACATAAAAAAACCTAAAAGTCCTGTATTTCAAAGCAAAACATCAAGTGTACTACATTTTTGGAAAGGTAATTTTGAGGTCTATCGAAATATGCAGAAATAAACAGGGTATCTCATTGGAACAAAATAGTTTTCCATCAATAAATATTAATATATCATTTGAAAAAATGAGTTTTTCACACCAATGAATTCTACGTTAAAAAGTGTTACGGAAAGTTTCCATAGAAACAAGAAATTTTCGATAGAAAAAAGTTACAGCAACTTTTCGAAAATGCACATTTTCAAAAAATATGCTGTTACTCAGAAAGGATGATATATATTGATATGAGGTTTGCACCATTGAATTTGAATTATTACTGGAGTTTTATCCCAACACCAAGTAATCATCTTGAAGAGCAAGATCAATCTCCCTCTTGAATATGGTCTCGGGGATCGAAACATGTGTCGAGGTGTTGAAAATAACAGTTTGGTGTTGGGATAAAACTCCAGTAATATTTATTACTACACCAAAGGTTTCAAACAGTGGATCACAAGTACTAAGTACCATTGAGTTTATCATAAAATTTGACCCTGAGGTACAGCCATCACTTTTCATTCTATCTAGTTTGAAAAAAGGAGTATCCCTTTGAGAGTGTCCAATTTGGCCCAATCTGTACTACTTCAAATGATCCAGAAGTCAATCAACTACATGGACATATTTCACATTTCAGAACACTTTTCAAATCTGTTGAAGAATTTCAGAAATGAAGATTATCAGTGAAGAAAAAACTGCTAATATACTTAGATTTTTATCCATTCTGAAGACGGAGGCAGATTTTAGCATCTGAGCCATTAAGACAAGTATCTATAATTGCTCAGCTCTTATTTTAATATGCAAAATTATTGAATTCAACAACTTACTGATCAATAGAATATTTCTTTGTGAAAAATACTTTGGATTTACTTAGCGGGGTGACCTAAATAGTTTACCGTTCATTCACGTGTATAAAGTTCTCTATTATATTTTTCATATTTTTCACATAGTGGAAGGTGGAAATTACTACCATTCTATTTAAATTTCTTTGACCACTTCTGAAACAATTTTGAATATGCAGTTATCTTCATTTGCAGGATTTCTAGGGAGCTCTTAAATTTGTTCACGATATAACCGAAAAGGCCGATGTTTTCATCAAGTGACTAGTAAGGCTCAATATATTTACTTGGCTTCAATAATGATGACAACGTGGAAAATATATGGCTCGGAATGAACTTTGAATTACCAAAGTGTCCTTTGTTATAGTATATCTATATATATCTCTATAAAGTTTTAAAACTCGATTAAACTCTTTTCACTCTGTTATGAAGAGAGTTGCGAAACTAATAATGAAAGTTTAAAATCCAGCCATGACTGAAAGTAAAACAGAACTTCATTTAACTTCAGAGCAGGTCGTTTTGGCATAAACTATATCAAGAATTGTAAACACGTGCAAAAAATCTCCCGCTGTAGAAATTTCACTTATCGGTTTTCAATTTTCTAATATTCAGAAAAAGTTATTTTCCCTTGGACTAGAATGTGAGAACATGAAGAGGAAAAAATATTGAAGGAAAATAAACGCTAGGAAAATTAGTATGGATATGGGATCAGATATTAATATTTTGAATAGTTTTTGGAGATGCTTCATTCATACATTTTCAAGAAATTGCAGGTTCCTTGAGAATTCATTTTTGTCTTGATTGAGAGAATTGTGATTGAAAAGTAGTTGCCGATTTGAACATAGTCATATTTTTTCCAGGGATACTTCTAACAAGGTCTATTGAAACAACCAAATACAAAAACACCTCTAGTCTTTTTTGTGTCAGTGCTGAAGTGTATTGTTTTCACGTATATCATCATGAAATGGAGAAATTCTTGAGGATTTTACGATGAAGAAAAACAAATCAATATTATACTTCGATAGCCACGTCCTTGAGATCACAAAGGTAGGTAGTTGTTCGCATCAGCCCAATCCTGTGCGTAATGTTTGAAATCGTGCAAAAACTTATCAGTATTATACCACTTAATGTCTGATATCAGAGGTCTGCTCCAATCCATTGTAGTTCTTACATTCTAACTGTGTGGGGGTGTTGGACATCATGTGAATAGTGCAATATGGGAAAGAGAAAAATAAAGCTTCATATTTCCTGAAGAGAATGGAAATAGCAAGGAAACTCAGAGACTGATCAAGCAGTGCTTAATAATCCACAAACTTTTGGAGGACTGAAGATGACCAAATTATTTTATTTTCAGTTCGAAAATGATAAAAAAAAATATTTTCACTTCGAGAATGATTGAAAAGTTCCATTTCTACCTCGAAAATAATTGAGTATTTTTATTGTCTTTCCAAAAATGACCGACTGATCTCATTTTCACTTCAATTATGATAGAAAAATCTCATTTTCAGTCCGAAAATGATTGAATAATTTCATTTTCACTTCAAAAATTAATGAATAATTTTATTTTCACCACCGAAATGATTGAATGATTTCATTTTCAATCCGAAATTGATATTCAATGAGTTGATTGAATATCTCCATTTTCATTATGAAAATGACTGAATAATCTTACTCACTCCAAACACGACCACCTGATCTCATATTCATCACTTCAAACATGATTGAGTATTGTCATTTTTATTTCCATGAAAATGACAGAATATTTTCAATTTCACTCCAAAAATGATTGAATGATGATTTTTTCACCAGAAAATAAATAAATTATTTCATTATCTCTTTCAACAGAGAAACTCATATTTTCGCAAGCAGTTCCTAATAAGCGATATTCAATTGTCTGTGGGGTAAGGGTCGCACTCAGACCTGAATAATATACGCGAAGAGTCTTCATTGGCTGAAGTTTTAGAAGCCAAACCGAATATAGCAGAGGATTTGGCATCTCGATGGCTTTCGGCCTTGATGATGAAATCCTATAGGAACCAATGATGGAATTAAACATTTATAGATACCATGGTTCCTGGAAAAATCCGAAATTGAACCCAAATTTCAGAGTTCACTTGCTCCTGCCTGTCAGCACTAGGGTGTTCTCTATCACTGGTTTGAGCGATCCTGATAAGTTACGATAATAATATTGTATCATCCTAGGTCGATGCTGCAAAGTTGATTACAGACACTCAGCGTACCGTCTCAACCCACCGGTGACATCAACTCAAGAGCCGATTGGGTCCTCGAATTCCGAAAGTTATCCAAAGTCAAAAAATCTTTCACTATCGATTCGGATCAGATGTGAGAGAGAACGGCAAAGCGGCAAAAATTCTCGAAAATACTGCAAGAGAATGGATTCAAAAACCGTCAACATTTGCATCAAAATCCTAAATCAACTATTTGAACTGGAGACACCTCTCCTTCAAGGGATCAGTAAACCTAGAAAGGAGGGGTGGGGAAAGCAGCAAGAGGGAAAGGGAGAAATGGAACAAACGTCCGGAGAGGTGCTATTCGCACAAGGCCGAGAACCCCAAAAACAAACCTTGGAAGCGAAGGTAAAATGCCCATTCCCATTCAGCTAGAAACCGAAACAAACCAAGTTTTCGTTTTTTTTCTACTTGTCGTTCCCCAGAATCATCTGGGACCTTTAACGAACTGCTAAAAAGGGAGGCTTCTGTTAAAAAAAAAAAACGGAAAAAACCAAATGTAGACAACATATTTATTCTCAGTAGTATCAGTATGACAATCAGGTTACCTAAAGAAAAAGTGAAAAGGTGTTTAAATATAATAAAACAGTAGTCAAGTAAATATTTTTCTTCCATACTTTTTCGTGCCGAGTCTATTGACACTCTCATTTCAATCTGTCAAGTAATAAAAATGATATGACTGAAGACATACCAAAATATCAGGAAAAAATCTTTTGAGCATTGGAAATAACATCGAGCTTCTCACATAATCAAATATTTTCAGAAATTGGTTTCATACCACGAAGATCTTGAATCGAAGTATAGGTACGGAAGCTTTTACTATAAACTGGAAGAATTATCACTTTCATACCTTTCCAACTTTTTCTATCACAACTAGAACACCCATAAAGTTTATTTTAATGAAACTGAGGACATTTTGGCCATTTCTCTCTATAAAACACAGCCTTGGTTTTCATCAATCGGAAAACTCAAAATTTCGAAATCAAACCTACCAAATTTTCAGTCTTTTCTCCTTCCAGTACAACTCATCCACTGAGAGAAACACCCTGGGTGCTGCCAACTCTGTCTTTCCCAAAAAATAATTTCTCATAAAAATATACCCCTATCGATTCAAACAAAATTCCTATGGTTGGAATTTATTAAATCGGCGAATGAATATTGTTACTGTCATCGATGAAATGAGTAGATCAAAAACTTATTCCGTGACATAATGTCCAGATTTTTTGAATGGATTGAATGTGTTTTCTTATAATTTGGTACCGAAGGGCTTACGGCGAAGCATAATGTTATCCAGATCTAGTACTGAAGAGCTGATAAGGCAAGTGTCTTACGGTGAAATATCGGATGTCTACCAGTGAGGATGATAGTGTTCCCGCGTAAAAATCCGTTGCGAAGTTGTAAAGATCTGAGCATACATAGCGAGAAGCGAGACAGCGAGAAGCGACTTTGTTTTATACTATGTAGTGATTATCGTCTGAAGAAAATTCTTTGGATGATGAGCAACTATCGCGATCGCTATTATTCGAGGTAATGATCGGTTCAATTGGAATGTCCACTCTAATGGCAAAATTCCACTTTTTGTTTTCTTCTTTTGTCGTATGACGAATGCATTTTTTCCATGACTCGGGTGTGACATTTTCTATCGCAGTAGCTAGTAGGCTTCATACTTTTTCCATTTCCCTTCCCTTTATTTGAGCCCATATTAGCTCGATCGGGTTTAGCTCATATTGGTAAGGAGAGCGGCGGTGTACAATTATGTTTCTCTCACGAGCCATTTCGTCGACAACATATTTCTTCAACTGATGTATATGTTTTTGTTGCAATATTGAGTAATTGGATTTTTAACATTTGTCGTAGAAAAAATTATTTTTTTGAGACAGCCAGTTAATGATATCAGCTTTTCGCTAGGCAGTTGTTGGTGACTACAGTAGGTCTCTGCTATGATAGGAAGCATCGTTAATGATGGCAACAGACTTTGGTTCAAGTTTTGGTAGAATCTTCAGAAACCAACTTTGGAACTTTTGCGCGTCCATTTCCTCATGGTAGTCGCTAGTTTTCTTGGACTCGAAGAGTAACCAGCCGTTTTCAAAAAAATTCGAATCGCTGTTTCTATGAGTTATTATAAGCCTTCTACCTTTGCCAGCTGGTGCTTCTGATCTATTTGAGAGGTCTTCAATGAAAGCTTGTCGATAACTTTTTATTTCTAAATATCGCCATACCTTTGAGAGAGTTATGGCTGATTCTGAATAATGAATTTTTCTACCTTCAAGACGATAGATACTCTCGAAATTGTTTCAAGTAATTCCTCCGCCACAAAAGAACTTCTTCTCTTCCTTTATGAGCTCTTTTCCTACCACTTTTCATAAATGTATTGTTCATTTGCTTTAATGTACGCAATAAAACGCATCGTGATATTTTTGGCATCGACTCATCGAAATTTATTTCGGCTGCGACATTTTTTAAGTTTGGGATTTCATTTCAGAAAAAAATTGAACTTCCTAACAATAACATATTTGGTGCAATCATTAAGCTGAATTGATTTTCTTCCACTAGTTTTAATGTCTTACATTATCACTTTTACCTTCATTTTATTTGAGGGTTTTAAGAATTTTGTGAATACTTCTTGTTGACACTTTAGTTAAATCACTACACAGATCAACTACGTCGTTATGCAACATATTTCCATTCCGTTCACGGAGCACACAATACACATTGTATATAATAGTTTTTCTGCTTCAGATAAATTCAAACGTCTGCAGTTGCTTTCACTGCTTTCATCTTCTATATTGCTCACAGTTCACATTACAAAATTTAACTGATTTATAATATTTCCCTTGTTTCAGTCCTTGAACAGATTCCTTGTTTTTATCCTGATATAGAATTTCTTCTTCATTCATTGCTAATCCATTTCCTAGAAATGTAGGACCCTAATATTGTCAACTGCATTCAAACTTTTCTGCATTTCTTTTTTATGTTAATCTAGGGTAGGTATTATACAAAAAAATCATTATTCAGTAACTTACCCATCAAAGTATTAAAAAGGGTATTGAGTTTTTTAACAGAAATTCCAAAACTGTTATCAGTGTTGGAATAGGCCCTAATCTTTATAACTAATTTATAATAACAGATCGAAGAAAAACATTATTTTACTTATTATCAAACGAATGTTACGATCATGAATGTTAACCTATCCGCTCTCAGCTGATGGGCCAATATTCATATCCCTCTCTATCTTACGGCAAATTTAATATGCTGTTTTTTTTCGCATCACAAACATCTCTGTGTAAGCAACGTTGCCATTTATAAATTTTAGTCGCAGAATATAATTCCATTTTTTTATATTCATTCAATAAATATTGATGCTGTTGAATACACTTCATTTGCAGGAAGTTTGTTCAAAGAACTCAATACGACAAACACAATACCAATAGCCAGATCATCAAAAATAATCTCAACCGAATTATTTCTAACTACCCTAAATACATAGAAATCTACACGGATGCCTCAAAAACCAACGAAGGAGTAGGAGCTGCAATAGTTACAACATCTGAATCGTTCTCATATAAGTTTCCTCAACTACCAGCATATTCAATGCAGAACTTAATGCCATTTACCACGCGCTGGTCTATGTCAATTCGACAGGTGGAGAGAAATATATCATTTTAACGGATTCACTTAGCTCCTTATACGAACTGAAGTGCCTATATCCTAAAAATCCTATATCAGTTTCATTTGTATCCCATCACATATTGGGATTCAGGGCAATGAAAAAGCCGACAAATGTGCTCGTGGCGCAATTACCTCTACCGAATCCGAAGCAGTGACGAAAGTAGTATCTACAGACATTAAAACAATGGTGAAAACAGCGATAATCCAGAAATGGCAAAATCAGTGGCAAGTGTCCGGTGCAAAACTACGTACAATCAAATATGATGTGAAACCGTGGCCTGACGAAACAAAGAACCGAAAACATCAAGTGCTCATCAATCGGCTACGCTTAGGTCATACCAATCTCACGCACAGTTATCTGTTAAATCACACCGAAGAGCCAATATACGATATATGTGAAACAAAACTGAGTGTTGGAACACATTTTCACCGAATGTTCAAAACAGCGAAACACTTTGACTTTTCCCTAGATATCTACAGAAACTATTGACAGAAACTGTAGTATTCCAAATATTATCAAATTTTCTAAATGTATCGATATTATAACAAAATTATGAACATTTACTACTCGCTAATAACTACTAGGTTGATGCAAATATCCTTAAATTGAAAAAAAAATAAAAAACGTTGTCCTTTATTCTATGACCATTCAACTGCTAGTTTATGTTTCGAATAGAAGATGATAAAATATATAGAATCATAAAAAATGTTTTTGTTTTAATGCAATAATGTTTCTGAGAATGTAGTGTATATCAGTATATCTGAGCGAAAAACTTCAATGAATCGAAGCAGGCCTTAGCTATCAGGCTTTGAGTGGTACTGATAAGTTTTTGGCAATTTTAAACAGTACGCACAGAGTCGGACTGACGCGAACAACTACCTTTATGATCCTATCGGACGTGGCTTTCTCGTATAATCACACGTTGCTTATCTAGTATTTTCCCTATATAGTTATTATACCTCTCAACATTTCTGATCACGATATAGTATGTTGTTGTACGTATGTTGTACGTATGAGAGTACGTAAAAAGCAACAGGATCCCAAACTCTGTACATACAGGAACTTCAAAGCCTTTAACCATGATTTTTTTCAGGTAGATCTGTTCAATACTTCATTTTTTGAAATACCCAGAAAGTATTGAAGAGAAAGTTACATATTTGGTAAATTGTTTGAATGACTTATTTGATAAACATATGCCAATAACTACTTCCAGAGTAACAAAACCGAAAGCTCCATGGCTGACGGATGTGATGAAAATAATGATTGCTGAAAGAGATAAAGCTCTGGCAACATTCAAGGAAACAAAATTACAAAAGCACTTGAATTTCAAATGCGTAATCTAATCAACCAAGCTATTAAAAGAGAAAAAAAAGCTTAATTCTCCCATAAATTTGATAACATTTAACCAAAGGACATGTGGAAAACTCTCAAATCAAACAAATTCATACCTGAAAAGAAACATGATATACCAGAAATTTTTAAAAACCCTCAGGAATTGAATAGGTATTTTGTAAAATCATTTTCACAAAATTGACCACCGCAAGATTTATTGAATTTTTATAAAAATAAGAAACGGGTTGATAATGAATTAAATTTTGACGAAATTAACTATCTGTCTGTTTACAAAACTATTTATGAAATAAAAACAAACGCTAAAGGATGCGATGGGTTGAGTATTAAGCTGATGAAGCTGTGTTGCCCTCATATCATAAATTTCTGTTCAACTGAAACTATCTGGAAAAGAGCCATTGTGAAGGTTCTACCTAAAACACAAAATCCATTGGAATTTGAGGGGTATTGTCAAAAATCCTGGAGAGAGCCACGGAGTTTCGAATTAAAAACCATATTCTGAACTTTTCTCTGTTGCCTTCTGTTCAATCGGTATTTCGGAAAAGGCAGAGCTGTTCAACCGCCCTTCTACATATTGCGGGTGATATAATGAAAGCAATAGGTGAAAACAAATGTACGGTGTTAGTCCTACTAGATTTCAGCCGGGCTTTTGATACTATCATTTATAATCTTTTGTTAAGCATTTTGAATTATAATGGTTTTTCTGCTAACGCTCTTGCAATATTGACGGACTATTTGAAAAATAGACAGCAACTGGTTAGTATAGAGAAATACAACTCAAATACCTCAAATCAGGGGTACCTCAAGGATCCATGCTCGGCCCTTTATTGTACTCTATATATACATTCAACTTACTACAGGCTCTTCACACTTGTCAGGTGCATTTATATGCTGATGATACTCAAGTATATCACAGCTTTTTGGCGAAAATAACAGACAATGCTTGTGACATTATCAATGCAGTTATAAGTAGGTTCGTTGAATTGGCAACGGACCACTGTTCATTTATAAAAAATAGTAAATCACATGTAATAATCGTTGGTCCAAGAATTTACCGTTCCATAGTGAATAACTCTGTGAGTATCTGCATTCAAAATGAGCCACTAGATATTGTTAGTGAAGCATAAACTCTTGGTGTTTTGATGGATGTAGATCTGATATTTGAAAAATTTATAAATAAACATTCAGAACGTGCACTTCACTGAAAATCATTTATGGTAACCGACGTATTCTGCCTTATGTAAATCTTTGGTGCTTTCAGTTTTCAATTATGCGGATGTTCTTCATGACCCATGTTCAACCAATCAATACAAAAATAAGATTCAAAAAGTTCCAAACTCATGCCTTTGGTTAATTTTTGGAATTTGTCAGCGACACAGGCTCTCATATAAGCTTCAAGAAATTGGATGGCTGAACATGGAGAAAAAAAAGTAACTTCACTCTGTTTGTTTTTTCCATAAAATAATTGTAACAAAAAACCTTCACATCTTCATAGGAAAATCACATATCATACGGACATCCATAACCTGAATATTCGATATAAAAATATGATTGCAATGCCAAAATTTAAAATAGAAGTATTCAGGCGGTCTTTCAGGTACCAAATATGTTGAAAGTATAATTCTGTCCCCAACCCCCTCAAAAAATTAAATTTTATTCAAGTTCTAACTATTTCTTAAACTGAAATTAAATCAAATTATTGATATCTTCTAAGGAATAGGTGAAGTAAACTCTTTATGTAAGGTGTTTATTCGATTTATATTATAATATCATTATATTTAACAATTACAGTTTCATTTTTGTTTTTCTGTTCTTTTTCTTTTTACTTGTTCCCTTTTCAGAGTTAAGTGGACGAACCTTTTCTGTAATGTATTTCGTTATGGACGCCCTTTATTTCAATTGTGTTTTTTGATTTGGTTGTGAAATAATAAAGGTGATGTTATTATTATTATTATTATTATATTCAATTCATTATTATTCATTTTCCAATTGCGAATAAATTAGTATATCGGAATCTATCATACTGTATCATATTGAAACCTTGCTATTGTAATTTTCTATTATAACTTGACCTCTTTGGATCAGTTTACGTCCACTCTTCTGCAATATCGAAAGTGCCCAGAAAATCAGGAGAATAAATGTTCGTCAATACTTCTGAAAATATTACATATCTATCTAGAATCATTACGAAATCCAAAAATGTTGAAATATATAAGTTGTTCCAATTAGACATTCAAAACTGAAGACGTTTCTTATGAAACCGGAAGTGACCGGAAAGTGACGAGTATGTAAACACTCCCACTTCATATACCATAGTAGAAGTAGTGATTCATCCTCATCATACTAGAAATATAAATATGCGCTTCATTACACCTCGATGTGAAAAACCTATAGGACAAAAAAATACCTCTTATCTGGGACCGCCCCTTTACCGAATCTTACCAGAAACCATAAAAAATATTATCAATTCAAAAATGTCAAAGAAAAAATTAAAGATTGGATATTTTATAGAGGAAGAGAATTTTTGAAAGATTTTGTGAACCAGAATATTCCCAGATAGTAAGTATTAACTTATTATATAGGTGAATATATTCACATTTATCAAGTCCCATTTTGATACTTCTGATATTCTAGAAGTTATGATTTGTCTTATAGATTCGTTGACACTCGGTATGGTTCTGAGAAGATTATATTACTTTCAAACCAGAAAATCACTCCATTTTGAATGAGAATTCAGAGGTTGAACACAGGACTCCAAGGTAGATACCAAATTATTTGGTAACATAAGAGATTTACCCATTTTTAATCACATTCTATTTCTCAGAATTTTTAGATTCACATATTATCGATTCTGCTATGAACTCACAATATTCGAGTAACTGAACAATTTTATTCAATCAATAATGAAAATAATACCACCACCCTCAGTCCTTGGGGGTGCCGGAAGAGTATACGCATGCTATCGGTAGGAAATGCTGAATTGACGATTGTGCAATGTTCAATTTATAAGAGAACGATGCAGGGACTACGAAGAGGATGTGTAGCTCGTAGATGGAAGCATTCTACACCATCAGGATGTTGAAGAGATGTATATGTACCCCGGGGTATAACAACGTCACTTACAAGCGATACTAGCAGTGAATAACTCTCTCGCGAACTCCGACAGATCTGGTCATCGAAACTGTCGAGAAAGAATAAAGTTGCTGCAACAAATATGCTCGCCGTCCCAATTTTTCTCTTCTCATTTGGAGTAGTGAAGTGGACTCGGGAGGTGCTGTATCAATATGACGTAAGACCCAAAAATTGATACACGACCATAGGAGTTTGACCCCAAGTCAATCGTTCCACGGTTGCACTTTCCCCAACAACAGGTATGCCATGAACTTTCAGTTTTGGAATGTCTACATGACAGAATGGTACTGGATAGAGCCTGTAAAGTCGTCAGGAGTTTGGATCCCCGCCTCTGCATGGTCAACAACAATGAGATGACAGGAATTGAAACATTTCTCTTAGGGGCAGCTGCTCGAGCAGACGGTCAACTCGGTTCAGTTTTCGACACTGAACGAGGTGATCGCAAAAGGCTTGTATTGAATCTGTAGAGAACACTTCACTTCTGCGGCAACACAAGATTAAGCGAATGCATGGCTTCCAACATCATTGAAGTCCTTGGCTTATCAAAGCGCCTGACTTACGCTTTTCTTAGGTCGAGTGGGTTGAAGTTGGAAACTGGAGGCTTCATCATGACCTGCCAGGATGGCGTCTTCAACACCTCAGTCTACCGCAGTCGCGAGATTGGTATAGAAGTTCCTGATACATGGTGCGGGACCTGCTGCGAGGCATTTGAGATACCCTAATGCTGTTAGCATTTCCAGCAGTCTCGGCCTATATCCATCGGCATAACGTGGCCTTACGAGTGCTCTATTGCCTCATACGGCACTCTTACGGTATCGACGAGACACCTGTGCTTCCCTACGCTCCGTCGAATATTCAATCCGTTGTGGAGAACGAGAATAAGTGCTGAATTTATTGGAACTATTTCTTTCTCGCCCCAGGCTCATACAACCTGATACGCCTGATGTAGTCCTTGTCGAAAATCAAACAAGACTATATTTGTCGTGGAGTTTTCAGCTCCTGGCGAGAAGAATATCGTCCGAAAAAAGTTGCTAAATATATCTTTATGGTCTTTATTTTCAAAATTCCCAGATGATATTCATTTTATACAGTATATTGATTTCTATGAAATCAATCTGTATTGAATTTTTCATCAACATATCCAAAAAGAACTCAGCTATATCGAGAAAACACAGCTGAATTTTTTACATGAAATCCTCCTAATCTTCTCAAATCATGAATTTAAGTAAATTCAAGCCGCTCTGCAAGTCGACATTCAGATTCTTCTAGGAACGCTTAGCGACGAGATATACTCAACAAGCTCTCAGAAGTTCAGAACAGAATGTGCAAATGAAAATAACGTTTCCAGAAATCCTCTAAAGTCGTCTTCAAATCGTTTGTATTCAAATAGGGCACGTACAAGGGTAAATGTATAATTTCCGAAGGGAAAAAGGCAGAATTGGAGTGTCTCCTTTGGAAAATTTATAAGGGTTTCATAATAACGTCTGCAATTTTATTTCCATCAGCGATTGTTATAGGTATAATTTCTCGAGTTTCGGGCTTCTCTTGATTTTTCAGTAAGAGTTGTGGAGGTTGCCAGGAGTGTTTCTCTAAAAAGTTACAGATGGAAGCACTGCATTGACAGAGTAGATGTCTAACCCAATACAATTATTTTAGAAGAGAACAAATCATAATATTTTCTGTGAATAGAATCTGTTTCTTTCAATATGAGATTCAATTGAATTGAAAATGTTATATTTTGCAGGAGAGGTTTGTCTTCGTACAAAAAATATGGGAAACTACCAAAGAAGAGGAAAATAAAAATAACTACGATACAAACTCTTCATAAAGATATTTATATCATCTAAATAAAAAGAAATGCCTGATGGAAAACAACTACATCCCTGGCTGATATCACGCTGGATATTGAATTATATCCGACAGATATTTATGTAAGATACCTCACAGAGGTTAGCCTCGCAGATGTTTTCCGTTCATCCAGCATTCATATTTTTATACATATGTATCTCCCCTTGACACAGTCTTCAGACACGTTTTAATCTCTGTTAAAATATATCACTACATATTTTTCTTCTTTTATTGGTCTACAAAAAAAGTCCGCGAATAAGTCTATTTATCTTTCGAGGATAACTTACTAATAATATTTCAATGTTCAAGAAAATGGTCACATGTGAATATGGTGATTGGAAAACTGATTAAACTAAATACGGGGAATTGCATTCCCCTTATATTTGCTTTTCACGAACATTTCCAAATTATAACAGGAATTTTCACAAAATTAAAAGTTTCGCAGGCGAAAATAAATTCAAGTGGCATCACAAACCCATGCGGTACTTTTGTCCATTACGCACAAAAGTTGCAATACTTGCTCTATTCAAAATCGATAGTTGTAAACATACCTCTTTTAAGTGGATTTTATTAATTACAAGCCGATGTGAAACTATGAGAGAAAAAACATGCAGGCATATATGTTCTGCTACACTATTAATTTCTATTTGAAATTTCTGTTTGTTTACCTGACATATTATAAATAGGGCACATACAGTCTCAATGTCAAAAGTAAGTTATTCATTCAAGGTGGCTCTCATTCAGTGGAATGCATTGTATTTTGTTGTATTACTGTTGAAAAATCAAAGATAATAGAAGCGGCCATTTGAAGCAAATCAAAAAAGATACGTTTTGTGATTCCAAATTTGGGATATATATGAAATAAGATAGATGTAAGTTTTGAAAATATTGGAATATATTTTTTGGTATGTAGTTTCGAAAACGGATGAATACATGCATTTCTCAGGAATCATCAGAAATGTAATGAAATTTGATGAAAAATTTTACTGAAAGCAAATCTACGATTGATTTCATAGAAAATAATCACTTGAAATCACTTGAGAAAGCTACTGTGCTAGCGAAACATGTTGTGATATATTTTTCAAATGAAGTTTGTGGAGATCAAATCGTGAGATGTAGTTTTTGAAATTGAAATAGTTAAGCTTCTAGCTAAAAGATATCAGTATTCATAATCTTATTCATGATATTTTGAAGGAGAATGAAAAGTTATGTTAAGGATAATTAATGAGCAAATAGTAAATTGATTTTTTTCAATACTGTACGAAAACCTCAATTTCTATTTTCAGTTTCTAACTTGAAACAAGAATTCAATTTTTTTATAATAATACTTCAACTGTGGTTTCAAAAATTTGATAAACTTGATGTAGAGTTCATCTAGTTGTAGTATATTCTGAATCAGATTGGGAGTTGTGGATTACTGAGAAATACGAATAATTATGTATTATGGCATAATAGTGCCTCAGTCGATAAAAATCATGTCATTCAAAAATTCAATAGAATTTCCAATTGAAAAATTGTGATACGTTAGGAGTTCTTCACGTTCCGCTGTTGAAGATGAATTTCACATCTGAGTTTTTCCATACAAGATACAGAAAACTACTCCATATTTTTTTGACCAAAGGTATCAAACACAATAACGTTGTACATTTTTTATTCCGAATTGTATATTGGCATGAGGAGGTATATTATGAAAATCAAATTTCTGTTGAAGAAACCATACCAGCGCCGCCAAAACTCATCATTTATTTGAAAAGCATGAAAAATATCCACATGAATACTATGTTGTCATAATATCTTCATGGATAGTAGGTTTATTCGAGTAGATTTCCAATGGTTACATGATTAGATTGGAAAGGTGTTTTTCTTTTAAGAAAGAAAGGTTTTGGCTTTCTACACGATATTGTTAAAGTGACAACCCTGAAAATGAGTTATTCAATTCATGGTGGAAAAATATTTCGAATAAAAATCACGAGAAGATAAATGCAAATACTCACGTTGCTAAATTACTTAATTTTCAAACTATCACTATCATGCTTGGTAATAATATTTAGAGCGGAAATAGCAATTTGAGCAGAGTTTACCAAATTCACAAATATGCTGAAATTTCAGATCATTATATAATTTCTCTAAGGCGAGGCATCTCACATTTCCAAGGCGTTATAACTATAAAAATCAATGACATTTGTTTTTGAGCATCAACACTATTTCGCAATTTTCTTGTCACAACATTTTCAAGGCACTAGTGACTAGATATACTCTATTAACTTCAATCAACTTCACCATCACTCACTTCTGTTTGGAATTTTTTCCTGCATGAAATCATTCAATCATTTACCTTCTGCCATATAAACTCATGAAACATTCATGTTGATCAAACAACCCGCCGTTAATATACTCTATATGTTTTTAAATATATCCTGCATTATTGTTTTCAAGCAATCATGCATATGTGCGCGATGATTTTCTTGTTATTTTATACTATTTGATTTGAGGAGTATTTTCTCTAAATAATTTATATTTCTTCGTTAATTGTAGAAGAACAACTCACTTCATTAGCAACCGTTCGATCACGCCTATACATCAATTTCAACTTCTATTGCCTGAGTACTGTTCCTAATTATAACCACAACATCATCGTGCTCCTGATCCAAGATTTCGAACCGTGTGCAAGAAACAAAATCACTTCCTGCGAATCGGCCATTCGACGCTCTTTCGTGAATTAAAGGTCACTCAACGAACCGAACTTCAGTTATTCGCATGAGTAATTAGAATTCGAGCAAAAGGAATGGAATATTTTCCAGAATTGAATTACCATTCCATATCAGACCGTTTTATACTGAGAGCACAATCGATCAAAAGGAGCGACGAAACGAAAAAAGGAACCAAAAGTAATAGGTTTCGCGACTGGAACGCTATTCATAAAAATGACAAGCTCTCGGAATTTCACTGTCGGAATATTCCAGAAGAAAGTTTCAGGGGGAAATGATTTCAACACTTTTTTGTGAAAACTGAGTTTACAGAATCCTACCAGGATAATAGAAAGAATATTTCTCTTGTCATTCAGCCGGAGAATTCAGATTTGCAATTTCTGAAGGGAAATTCCAAAAAAACATATGAAAAATCCATTACAAAAACTTTGTTTCAAATGGCGATTCGGTAGCAATAGCAAATCTAGCTGGATAATTCTTGCTTACGATGAATGTTTCGCAGGCCATGTCAGGATATTTTAAAAAAAAAATGTGGAAAATGATTTTCAATATATAATTTGGATAATAAATCTCAATTTTCAAAAATGTAATTCAGACTAAGAAATGAGATGTGGCACTTCGAATAGGTCAAGGACGGCCTCAAACATGGCCCGTTAAATTACCAGATGATAACAGCTTAGATTTCGGTGGAGACATCAGAGTTTACTGAACGTTTATTCAGAATGAATAAAGCCAAAAAATTTAATGGTGTAGTTATGAAAAGGTTTTTGAGAGAGCCAATCTCTAAAACCTGCAGAGTTAGAAAGTCAGTTGGATTACAAAAAATTGCTTATCGAACGATGTACTGAAATATATTTGGAAATCAATTCGCAAAGACGTGTCACTGAGTGATGTCAATCTTCAACTTTTTTTTTCAAATACGCACTGTATTACGTCTGTGAAATTCTGTATCATGATTCAACCAATGAAATACTTGAGAATGAAATACTGACTTAATTTTGACTTTCGTGCATTGAAAGCACCATTGGAAATTTTCATTCTCTGCTATATCAATGAAATGAGTAGTTTCAATTGGTTAAGAAAGTTACATAATACCATCGACACGACATCTGTCAACAAATCCACGATACAGAAGATACTAGAAAACATGTAACTTTTTGTTGAAGGCTCCTGTAGAATCATGTTCACCTCAAAATTGGTTTGTTTCAATGAATCAGTTCTGAATAGATTTGCCTAATAGCATCAACTTGAGCCCATGCACTACCTGAATCAATAGGATCGTCTCTGGCTAGAAAATGTATAGAATCGACCGTAACTGGCTGGATCTATGCCATGCTGGTAAACAGAACTGCAACTACGACTCTTCAAGGTGAGGCTATTAGGTTCAAGGTTACCAGAGGCTGCCCTCAAGGTGGGGTACTATCTCCCCTTCTGTGGTCGCTCCTGATGGATAGTCTGCTTGATGCCCTCGTCAGATGACCTTGTCATCTTCGCAAGGTTCACGTCGGAAAGGGTAACTTGGACGACATAACACCACTTTTTCTCATTGGTGAGGTCATTCCATTTGGAAAGGAGGTAAAATATCTTGGCATTATCCTTGATAAAAAACTCACCTGGAACGCTCACTTGGAAAAATTTTACACAAAGTCAAACTGTCTCTATGGACATGTCGAAGGATTTGTGGTAAAACTTGGGGTTTAGATCTCAAATATATCCATTGGATTTATGTGATGATTGTCAGACCAATGATCACTTATGGTGCAATTGCCTAGTGGCCGGAGGCTTTACAGAAAAAAAGCCCAGGCAAAGCTCTCTGGCTTACAGAGACATGCTTGTCTGGCCATCAGTGGTGCCACCAGTACCACACCACCTGCGGCTATGGAGATCCTTCTAGATCTACCTCCTCTCCACATGTGCATATTGCCAATTGCACAAATCAATTCAATGCACAGTGCAGCAGATTGTTGGTTGACACTGGAAGTCACAGCTTTCTGGAAATGACCTCTGACTTCATGCCTCCAACTGTCAACTACGAACTGCCTTATAAAGTACTGCTCCCGAGTAGAGAGGACTGGATACTCCTTGAAAAGTAAATATTGAGAGCAGATTGTTGTTGGTTCACAGATGGATCAAAAACACCTTCC
>WOGL01000032.1:0-24071 GCA_015342145.1 Leptinotarsa rubiginosa | reverse complement strand
GAAACTTTACGTAAATACAGCTTATACACCAGAATAACATATAGGCTACAATTTACAAAGGTTTTGTGTAATTTTTGTCATAATGTAACGATAAGTGTAGAGTAAGTCGGAAAAATTCTTGCTCCTTGAGAGTTATCTCGGCGTGCGCTGCCTATATCGTTGGAGTTATATGCAGATAATGTACCGTAAGATTGTTTATCTCAAATAGTTCTGAATAAAAATCTGCGATGGCATATTATCTACCTCTTATGTGGTAGCCACATAAATACAGTTGAGTTAGATACTTTCTTCATAATGTACATTTTAGAATATCTGTCAAATTCTCATAAAAATTGATATAACTATCGTTTAATGTATTCAATATAGATAAACTTTGTATCTTACACTAAGTAATTTGAACGATTCGTTTGATAGCTATCACGATTAGATTCACTTGACGCAACGCAGTAAGCCATCGCGAGTCGTGTCTACTATAAGACGATGGGAGACAATATGCGGGGGTAGAGGGGCGGTCTATGTATTGAGCGCCGTCGCCGAGAATATATACGTTGATATTATTATCAAATGATTTTCTTTATTCTCCCAGATTATGATATAGAAAAAGCATCTCTAATATCTAGCAGATTGATACACATGAAAGTGTACCTCTACAAATTCATCTTTTCAAATTCAAACAGAAGCACAGTCATATACGAATGATATACTCGTATGAAGTAAAACAGAATTGCGTTGAAAATTTATTTATTGATCAACTGAAAACGAACATGTCTTTACCTTCAAAGTGTCAACACCAACTCAATTCAAAATCAGCAAGTATATCACCTAATTGATTAGGGTATTTATACGTTTTCTGTGAATTCCTGTGTGGTAATTCACCCCACCTGTTGAATTTCACATCCGTAACTTTTAAACTGACAAATTGATTTTTCTCCGCCCTTTTCTCGAGTCTGTGACAAAATTAATGCCCTACCGAGCGCAATACTTTGAATTGAAATAGATGAAACGCCAGAGTATCTCTACCAAAGTTATGAATATTCATAGGTTCCACATAATAACTGCGCCCCTTGAGCAATTCCCGTTTTGTTCTGTATCTGTAAGTTCCTTTTGTCCTTGCCAACTTTCATGAAGTCACTAACTATGGTACATTTATTATTATCATACTAGGAAAGAGCTTATGAGAGTTAACTTCGGAATTAATACTCAACTCGGGGATTATGAAACATACTTGTATTATTTTGTTTGATATCGAGAATGTAGTTAGCATGAAGCCGGCCATATGCATACCGGGCGGAGCGATATTTGAAAATAGTGTCCCATTTTAATATCAATACTTTTGATATATTGACCATCTGTGATTCAGTTTTCGACTCTCATTTCTATTCATGAATTCTTGAAGATTTCACAAAACAGATTGATTTCCAATCAACAGATACTAACATTGTTTGAATTCTAGGTGACAGTGAATCTAAATCTCATTTCAACAGAAATACCTATACACACCAGCAATCTCTTCGACCTAATTTCCATCTAACAAATTTGGAGTAGAACTAAACTTTCCTCTTTAGATTACCTTTGTCCGAATTAGTGTGTTTTTTTTCTTTCCTGTTAATGTGTAAATATGCATAATTTGGTTCAAAAGTCAAG
This sequence comes from Leptinotarsa rubiginosa, assembly GCA_015342145.1. Taxonomy (NCBI): domain Eukaryota; kingdom Metazoa; phylum Arthropoda; class Insecta; order Coleoptera; family Chrysomelidae; genus Leptinotarsa; species Leptinotarsa rubiginosa. Next base: position 22,427 of record WOGL01000032.1, on the reverse strand, counting down.
TTGAGTCCATCTAAGAACCGTAAATTTCTCTGCAAATCACAAAAGAATGAACAATAGGTTGTTTTAAATAAGTCTAGTATTCTTTTCGTAGCTCTCTCAATGAACTGTAATATTTCAAGACTTTCGAAAGAAGTTAACAGTACTCATATAGTGTCATATACTGATTTTGACAGGGGTCTTGAGTGAGACTAGTCTCCTAAGTTGGAATGTAAGGCGTATTTTTCAATGAGTATTTTCAGCCAAAGACAAGTCAAACTTGATTTTGAAGCAGACTGATTTTTCTCCCGAATTTTCTGATAATAATGAAGGTCGAGTAATACCTCATGGAAATCTCATTTTTATTTCTTTCTTACTGCTGATTTTCTTCTGAAAACGTTTTCTGAAAAATGCTGAATATTCACTGGATTTCACTCATTCAAGCAACACTTTATAGTCGACTGAACAGTCTACGAAACCGCAACACATATTTCGCTATACAGTAACTTCATCAGGCGAGTTCATACAGATTATGAACACGCTCAATCAGTTCGTTACATCAATGTTGTGGATAATAATCTACCAAACTTAACCAAATGTCACATAGACATAATTCAAAAATCAATAATATGCATATCAGGGATGACTGTTTATAATGAACGAATTACAGTGACAAATTTTATACAAATGTTCTTATTCTGTATCTATATTTTTTTGTGTGCTTTCATGATATTGTACTGACCTTTGTAGTTCTCTCACTGTCTTGTTGTCAGCCTCAATGCCTTCATACATATTGGACACAATACTTCCCTATCAATTTGCTCCTCACTTTCCTCACTGGAAGAGAAAACTTTCATACAATATCATGCCAATGGTATTATATAACCCAGAATAGTGCGAATCGTCATTTGTTACTTTGACTGAATGCGTATTTCATCATCAAGGAATCCATTTACACGCAACGTTACAGTGAAGTCGCATAACTGGAAATTAATTTTATTTTATATGTTATTATGTATTGTTCCATTCCATGTTGAATGGATTTACGTGAAATTTCCATTAGGATTTTGGAAGTGGTCACTATGAAAAGTTATTTTCAGAAGCCTTTGCTGATTCATTCATATATTTGTAGTATAATTTTTATTTACTATCAATTACAAAAGGTGGAGGAATGATTGAATTCGAACTCTGTGAATTGATATAAAAAAACTAGAAAAATTCATGAACAATCCAGATTTGACTGAATTTCAATTGGTTATTGGCACCCCAAGAGGAAATTTGTCCCAGATCATTATTGACATATGCTCGGCAGCTGATATTCGGGAATATAAATGGAAGGAAAGGCATATGAGATCTCTCTTGAATTATATAATTTCATTCTATTATAAGAAATTTATTTGGCTGATGAATTACACGAAAATAACTTTTGCATTTAATTTGTACTATTTTAAAATAGTGAAAACATATACTTCCAACATACTATTGTTTGCTCTCTTTGATTGTATCAGATGTGGTCTATGGGTTTTCAGGCCTGAAGTTTCGTCTATAACTGCTGCAGGCAGGTACAAAAAGACCGGTAGTTTCAAATTTTGATAAGATATCTAGGGTGGTTGCAGAGAGTGCAAATTGCATCATTTTTTTCCCTTCACGCCTGCAGCAAACTTAAGAAAACGATTATATCGTCACTTGTTTCGGATTTCCACTTACCTATATATTCCTTCAGACACATCTAGGCTATGGAAATACTACTGCAGGAATGACATTTCTATAATTTATGTTCCTGAATTTCATTTCTAAGGCTGAAATTTCCGATTCCTTCCTCAAAGACGAGAAGCAAAATGGGCTCCAATTACAAATAGCTACTGGAATCTCATCAGATAGAAGAATGTTCGAAAATGTTAGACATGTTATATCGTGGTGACTATCATCGTCTTATCCTGAAAGAGTATTTCAGAATGTGTTCTCACAATTTTGATCCTGTCGATTGTCTATGTTTGATATAATGTCGATAATAATTCACATACTCTTTCAATGATTACTTAAGCCTTTTGCCACGAAAATAAGTTATATTACTTTCGTGATGTTAGATTTTGTGTGTATTCTTCATTTTCGAAGAAGAATGACCCACATATCTGTGGACAATTCGTTTCAAACTTTCAGACGTTCCTGTATTATGAGTCATGACATAAATTTTAAAAGATGTAGGAAAGTGTTGAATTAGAAAAAGATGTTATTTGACTTGATAATTATGAAATATTGAACTTAATGCTTTTTTTTTCCACAAAGTGAAGATATTTTGAAGTACGTCATATATTTTCTATACATCCCAGCAAAAAAATATAGTTACCTAATGTTGACCATCGGATCCAAACTAAACCATTACTAAATAATTTTGACGATGGAGCACATTTGAAATAATGGCGAAAACCATGTTTAGACAATTTTGGCGAATGTGTTTACTGCAAAATAATGGTGACGGGTACGTTGGAAGAATTTTGGCGAGAGTAACTATTCTCCATTTCTCTTCAAGAATGAGCCATTAATCTAAACATTACAAACCGCGTGACACAGAGTGCAGAATGAAAGAATGATGTAATTCCAACCTTGTACCTTGGTCCTCTTTTATATTCAAAAAACATGTTGTATGACCCATCACATAAAAAGCACTCACCCCTGGCCAATTTCCCTACATGAAAATCTTTTCAAACCGTGTTAGTATTTCATGTGTAATGTGGACCCTCGCAGAGAGGAAAATTTCCTAATAAAGTGGAAATAGGACCGGCGAGGCTTTCAAATACCACGCCGACCGGATATTGAGGCCGGAAAGTCGAACAACAACGGAAACTGTTACTTTCTTTTCCGGAAAATGAAAAATATGCGCGAATAAATCTGCATTGCCCCAATCTATTCGCATTGTGTGGTAGAAACCAACACGGCCACGAAGGGTTTCGATGCATAATGGTATTTACTACTTTCATTTGGAGGGATGGTTGATGTAAATTTCAACCGTATGTCCGAGAAGATCTTTTACAGGGCTTTTGAGAGTATTGGGAGGGAACAGTATGTCCCATTTAGGAGATCATCATGAAAAATGAGAAATAAAACTTTTTATGATTTTTCGCCGCTTTCATTGGTAACTAACGTTACTGCAATTTCGTCCTGAAAAGACATTTTCAAAGTAATACAATGAACAGTTCATTGCATTATATTGAAAATGTCTCTGTAGAACGAAACTGCTGTAACGTCATTTACAAATAGAAGTGGGAAAAAAGCATAAAAAGTTTCGTTTCTCATTTTTCAAGCTTCTTTTTCCATAAAATGATTTATTCCAACTGCATTAACGTATAACAAGGTATATAAGATATCAAATGGTTATTAATAAATAAAGAACTTTCGGACGGTACAGAAAAGTATATTAGTGTCCCTCGGTTTTTTGTCTTTGTTTGTGAATATGGATACCACGGTTCAAGCATCGGATAATATATTATTTGTATTTTCATTTTGTTTTGGTTACGTTAATAAACTGCCACTTTCTGGATCTTCATTGTTTCATGGAGCGGAATATTTCCAGAGATAAACTTTACCAAAGTTTGCCAACTTCGGATGCAAACTATTATTCATAACAACACTTGGAATTTGATATTCAGCTGCAGTGCACAAATGAGCATATATCGTATTATCATAGAGTTCGCAATTTTTTAGTGGAAAGATAAATTCATATTGCAGTTCTTCCATCGCATTGACTCTTTCTACTTGGAGAATCGCTAATCGTGAGTAATCGTTCTGTTTATTATTTTGTTATATACACGCTAGCTGATTATAAATATATAATCATTGAGGTCATTTCGCGGTAACTGACCTTCCGATTTTTCTCTTTCTCTTCTTCTCTAACCCTCGGAAGTGTTATATGAATGATTGAATAAGTATGAATATGAAAGCATGTTCATACATATGAATGCATATAAAACATACAATTACATAATTATAAATGGATATCCTCACATATTGATGATTCATCATTTTCTTTGAAAATGTTGTTCGGCCTTGTATTATATTAACAAAAATACCCACAATTCTTCACTCAAAAATTTATTTTTTTCTTTTCATTTTCCTAAATGGAACCCGAATGTCTGAAACTCGGTAATTTGAACTTCTACTGTGTATACATCACTACGATTCCTAAATAAAGTGAAAGCATTACCAGACAAATCGCTCTAGGGTTTCTTATTTCCCATTTATTTTTGTGATTCCTGTTGAAAAATAACGCTGACAAACAAGCAAGAAGTTACTGCGCGACGTCACGTCGTTTTATATTTCCCTTGATGGCGGAACATTATTTCTGAAAGAAGATCTTAACGAAGTACTCCTTTTCCGTATTTGTTCCACTGAACAAATCTAGGTTTCCCCTAATGAACTCGCAAGACATTAAAGTAATACGGCACTTTAGGATTTATTTAACGGCTCCATGTAATGACAGAGGAGATACTTTTTTTAGGGTGGAGGAAGGTGAATTTTTTCATTATAAAATAGTACGGCCTAGTATATGAGTGGTATTTCCTTATTTCAGACATAAATTAGTTTTTGAACACTTCATTATTACTGGAGGAAGCGTCGGTACGACTTCGGTGATAGGCTTTTCCCAAGTTTCAGATGTAGGTAGATGGGTCCAAAGTGAATGAGTCTCTTTGATACACCACTGTAACCCTCGAAGGTTTATTGTAGAAAGTAATTACCTGAATAAATAATGCAGTATTGATGACCCAGGTGTACTTTCAGAAAATATTCAAAATAATTTTTCTGAATGCAAAATAATAACAGCTTTCATAAGTAATAATAGAATGAAAAAAACAGGTATACCAATATAGAATATATATAGAATTGTGACTTGAGGTACCGTAATCACGTCTGTTTGGATAAAAAAACTACAATGTATGAACATCTGCAAGAATAAAAACAGGAGATAAATGAAGATAATCTCAAAATCCTACACACATGTAATGAAGGGAAAAAAATATTTGTTGAAAGCCATGGAATTTGATAAATGATCAAAAACCCGAAATATATAACTCTAAACGAGCAATTCGATTTATGTAGGTCTCCACTCTTGAATTTATAATCTTCAGTGTTGAATGTTCATAGTTGGCACCCCTGTTCATTAAATTCCTTCCCTATCCAGCTCATTTAAGAACTCTCTTTTTTTCAAAGGACAAAACACAAGTACTATAGGAAAATCTTTAAGGCGCTCTTAGAGCGGTACCTGTGCCTGTGCCTATATAACCACGTTCTTAGATTTTAAATATGTTAGTTAGTTTTTATACTTGATAATGGGATAAAACCCGAAACCGGTCGTAAAAATAAAATAACTAGTGGAAATTAGACAAAAGTGTTTTCATTCATTTCATTGAAGTACTTCAGGGAGAGCCACTCTAGGTAGAGGAAAATTACCCTAGGTGCAGGAATATCTCTTAGGCTTTCCAACAAATAGGTGTATTATTTCTGTATTTTTAGCTGCATTAGAAAAACATACACATTCACAATATATAATTGTAATTATATGAAAATGGTGGAGCTTTTGTAAAATCAATATGATAAATATTTTGAGATAGATATTCACAACTTCGTGAAGTTTCTACATGTAGAATTCGACTCGGAAGGGAAATAATACTGAACTTTCACATCCCTTATAGTAACAAATTCAGAATTGTTTCTCTGGAACTGTTTGCATTCATCCTCCTGCGCAAGATGAATAGTAAATTGAACTCCCACTGCAATCCTTTCTTGTGTTGTGAATAAAAATTACATCATGCACCTGTTGTAAGTTTCAGCGAGCTAGCTCCCATGTGAATCGAATCGGTATTTGGAGAAAAGCCAACGGAAATCAGTGTTCTCCACACCAACGCCGATATGAACGTGTACTTTTATGGAATTTGCCGTGCTTGTACGAACCATAGCAAAGCCAATGTTTGCATTTCTGGCTTCGTTAGGCACGGAAACGTTGAATCAAAAAATTGGGATGAAGCCAAATCATCCCTATACCGTGAATAAATATGCGTTGATGTGTGCTTTGGAAAGATTATAGGTTCAGTGTAATTCGATTCATGGTCACCCTCAATGCAATCGATTCAATTTCCTAGAACGAATTGTGGTTAACGGGGAATTTTCTCGGTGGAGTCGTTTGAATCAATGCTTGAATTTATAGGAGATATAATAGCCGAAATATTCATGTGGTGAATTTGAGAAAGTGTGTGGTGGAAAATGAAAATGTACCGATGAATAAATCTAGTATATACTTTTGCTAGTAACGAATAAGACATATTGAGTTTTTTTTTAAATTTATGAATTTTGAGCAGTTATACGCAGCTTTTCAACCTGGAGTACAATAATTCATAGCTGACTCAAATAGTGTAAAATATAACATCACTGATTTTTTTCCGAAGTAGGAATATTTGCTGTATGGAAATTGATTTATAATTTGTCACCGTTTCCATGTCGAAGATCGAGCAATTAAATTATATTTGGTTGAACTGGAGTTCATTGTTTTACTGTTATGCATCATTCACTTGAATATAATTTGATTTCCGGTCTGTTGTCTCAAATAATATCTGTCGTGTGCAGACCCGTACCTGCATCTCCATTGGAGATGCATGTTCTATATAGATTGAAACATCTTCATTTCAGCTTTGAAATCTCCGGATATTATCTATTTTTGATATCATTTTCCCTACTAATCTATTATAGAACAGTAAAGCTCTCAATAATATACAAGTGGCAGTCGAATTTTTTTTTGATCATCGCTAAAATAAGTTGGAAATCCGTTTCTCTAGCACCTCACAAACACTTCACACATTTTCTGAAAACCTTTTTTGTGATGGATAATGAAAGTTTTTTCTTGAAATTTGCCACAAAACTATTACCAGGATGGGCATGGTATGTCTTTCTGGAACTCGCTTTTCCACTGCAAATATAAGCGTTTTTGTAATTTTTATACACATCAGATTATCATTATATAACTTACACTGAAAAGATAAAGAACTGAAACCAGAACAGCAATGAAAAAATCAATGGAATAAATGAGTTATCTTCATATAATGATGTCACAGAATTTCTATTGCAGACTGAACTTGGTTATCCAAAAGACTTCGCAGTTTTTGGATAATCCACGTCCGCTGATCATGCGTGGAATCCTCTTGGAAAGACATTTTGTTCAATGAAAATTCACCTTATTCTACATTACTACATCCTGGGCATTTTGACAAAATTATTGAAATATTCTTGCTCTTTGAATAGAATTTTGTTCATGAATAATAACTACATTTTTTATATCCATTTACTTTTTCAACAGTTTTTTTCCTCAGCATGTGCATATTCTCCACTTGTATCTTATTGATGATTCCAGATTAAATATAAAAGGCCACATACAGAATCAAACATAATATAAAGTTCAATGAACGCCATTGTAAATTGTATGTTTCACAGTAATAATTGAAACAAAATGACGAAGTCGCATTGAAAAAGTTTCAAATTATGTCTAACTTTTTAACAACCCATTTTTATTGGTGAAACCATAACAGGGTCAATATTGCATGATAACCGGTACAAATCTATAGGGTAAGTTATTAATTCATGACAAAATCTCGATTCCAATTTCGGTTTTTGTTTACTCTGCGCTCAACGTGAAATTACTTGCACGCCAATCTATTTTCAAAAACACTCTATTATTCCGTGTTTAATACTTATAAAGCTTGCTTGACCCTCTGATTATCAGGAACGTTCACTTGAAAATTGCCTTATTCAATTGTAAATTGGACATAACGATTTATTGAAATTTACAGTCCCGTGTTCAGTGGCACGCAAGTTTGTGCATACTGTATTTCCACTAGAATAATGTCAAATGTTCACATTGTTCCTACAGAGGGTTTACTGAAAATTAGATGTTCATCAAATAACTGAAAATTGATGTGTAAGGAATAAACAGTACTGAAGAAATCTCATAGAATTAATGAATCAACATCAAACTAGGCAAAATGTTGCTGATGAAAATTCATCTTCCTGTTTTGGAATTCGAACCTCTTTCAGGAAATAGAAATGACTACGCATTTCTGCGTTACATGATAATAGTTTTGGATAGAAATAATTAGATACATCTGAATTCCTGCATTCAACCAGGAAAATGTGGATTGTGTAAGTTTCCTTAGAATCTACTAAACTAATTATCAAACGTGCACCTCAGACGTTCTACAAACGCGCTAATTCCTCTCTAAAGAAGAAGATATGCAAATAAATGTCTATTGTTCGAATTCCCCACCTTTGCAAAGGTTTCTTGCTTTGTGGGTAGAGACAGATATGAATACGTTTCAATTCCAATGACTAACGAGAGACAATTTCACTTCGGCAATGAAGAACAATGTGTAGGTGTTAAGATTGTGGTCAACTTTTCTTCTAATTTTGAATTAACTCTCTGGAATAATAACATGTCTCAGATTTAGTGAAACTCGATTTATATTCATAGAAAATAAATCCTTCTCTATGTTAGTCACTTTGGAAACTTAGTTTCACCTGACAAAATGGTTTAGCGGCTAAGGTTTTCAGTGTCACTATTTTTCTAGTTTAAAAGCCGTGGATTGTTGGAATTTCTTCCTGACGTTTTGCTGGCGCGAGTGGCTAGATTCTTCAGAGGTTTAACCATCATGGCTTGCTGTCCGATGACTAACTTTTCGGCTTCGTAAAATAAGCTGACGTAAAATACAAAGACACTTGTTTCAGTTGTTTTATTTCGAGAACATTCACATAACAAAACGATTTCAATGAAAAAATCAGTTCAAAATAATTACAGGGATATTCGTTGTCTATTTGAGAAGCACGTGGACAAAAAGAGTTGTACAGTATTTGGCATCTACGTTGTCACATCAGATAAAAGAATATATAGAGGTTCACTTCAAGAAGCATAATATGTAAAATCACCAGTACAGGGTGAAGATCCGTTCTGATTTCGTTTGATTATGTTTTTTTTATGATTTCGAAAGCATTACGATCTAGTTGTGAGAAATCCCTTTCTGAGCATGATGAATCTTGCAGTGGGAGACTAATTGATACTCAAACGTTTCTATCAACATGGCTCAATAAGCTACCAACTCCCTGAAGACTTGCTTACATTGCTCGTCAAGATCAGTGATTTCTGTTAATCTTGGTGTCCCAAACTAGCAAACCATGTTTAACATTCATAGAGTAAGAATAACCCTGATATCCTCACCAATTGAATTGGATAAATGGTATGTGTGTACAGTTATGAAACAGGTCAGGTTGGTTTCTACAAGATATGTTATTATAAGCTTCGAATATTCATTCATGAGGAACACTATGAATCTTCTGCTTCAGTGAATTCATTGGAAAAACAAAGTGGAGATATATATGATTTTTTTAAAATCAGCTGATTTTGGGTAAAATTATGGGCATCTTAGAGAAAGACCAGAATAAATTTATTGAATATTGGTTTGGTTGATATTCTTCAGATATTAAACGCACTGTTTCATCTGAATACATGATTTCAAATATCAGTGAAATGTTTTGAAAAAATAGACGACATATGCACGACAGTAACACGAATGAGTTTCAACATAATCATTGCTTTTGAAACAAAACATTCAGAATTTGGAAACTTCTACAACTCCTCTCTCCCACAGAATCTCTGAAGCTAATGATTCTCTACTTAGAAAACAATTACTTCTAAGTCTCCCACTGTCTTTCTGGATGTAACAATAATTGAAGTACAATTCACTCACTTCCTAGAAGTTTCAAGAGAACAAAAGGTGCTCGCAAATATGAAGCAAACAGAAAAGGCGTTGGAGTGTCTCTTCATAGCGGAAAATTTGTGAATATTCATGGATTTTATGGAAATGAACCTTATATCAGCTGCTGCGACTTAAATGCGTTCATTCGAAGCAAATTAATTGTACATTTCATACGTTCTGAAATATATTCAAATCACCCAAATTGAGTATTATAATGCAGTGATAAATTCTTTACATTCTAATGGTATATGTGATGGACTTGGCTGAAACTTGATGGAAATTCATAGCCTGTGCAAGTAACAATTTATTGTGGGGATTCCACTAAACAGTTCACAAAACCGCAAGTTCTAGACTCTAAGTGATAAAAATATAAGAAAAACTCACAATTTCCCAAAGGTCATGATAGTTATTCGTATTGGTTGGCACAGGTAGTCTTTCGATTTCAGTAACATTTCATGGCATTTTCATCAACTTCAGTTTCTATTAAACGTTATCCGAAAACTGATTTGCGAATCCAGTTGAAAATATTTTTTATCGTTATGAGTGTACAAGATATATTTTGTTATGTTACCAGTTAGTTGTAATTTGGTAATGAAACCATTAAAACTCCATATGATATAATTTGTTGAAGTGTAATGCATGTTTAATAATGCTCGTGTATTCTTTGTAATGAAGAAAATGGTTATATATGATTTTAATAAAAGTTGAGAGGAGTTTCGAATGAAGTTATGCACAACAATGAGAATAAATTTACCCTCATTTCCATCGCGTTGGTGATGAAACAAAGTTATGTTATGGATTTACATCATGAATTTGTTTAGATTTGCCTACCAAATACATAATTCGTTTAGATTTGCCTATTGAATGCATAGTTAATTCAACTTCCAAAATCATCACAGATGATTTATATTGAATAGATGTTGTGAATTCGGTTTTCATATTTTGTCCATATTCACTCTCTCCATGTTATTTTCAGGCAACTTGCTTCTCATAACTAACTCAGTCATATCGGTGCCATATTGTCAGCTCAAATAATTTCCTTAATTTTTCAAATTCAAACATTCCGTTTAGGAATATTCCAAAAACGTTTATGAATCAAGAACAAACAAATATTCAAAAAAATCTCTGATATAACAACATGCACTCATGTGTCATACTCATTAAGGTGAGAATACAATATAAAACGGCTCAAAAGGATGACGTGAATAGATTTTTGTAATTCTTTTTCGAAAACCATAATTAATAACCTCGAGGCAAACGCACATACCACTGACGATGTCTGCCGCAGTAGCAGAGGAAACGTTTGTCAGATACTTTGGTGGATTCCATTCGACCATGGCCCACTACCCCGATTCTGTTCTGTAGGATATAGAGATAGTTGACCTTACAATTCCTTTGAGATATAATTGAAACATGATGTTGGATAATCGTTCTCGAGTAAAATTGCCGAAAAACTCGAAGAGGCGAGAATTTGTTCCCAGTCTTCATTCCTAATTGATTACAATAATTTCACAAATAATATTCGTTTCATGTGTAATGGCTGGAGTCACGATTAAAGAGATGCGAGCTAAAAGGCTGTGGTCTAATGGATCCTGAAGTACCAAACGTTTCGTCTGCTACTACGGAAGACATTATCAGAGGTATATGTGTTGACTGCGAGAACGAAGGTTACATTTCGGAGTCACAGTAACGAGAGAATTTGATGGAATGGTGAACACTCTGAAAATACGTTTCCTACTAATGAATGTATCTCACTTAAAACTAAATATTGAGACTAATCTGCATATGATATTCACGGATTGGACAAAAAGTTTCCGAAACACTATCGGTTATTAATATGAACTCTGTATTACCATAATTGACACTGTGAAAGACTATTAATCTCGTTGTCCCTCAACAACTAGTGGTTAATACTGACCACATTACCTGATTATTGTACGATGTAGCAGTTGTCTGTCTAGTATGATATATAGCGACAACCCATCAATAGATATATTAGAGTGCCTGTTGTCTATAACCAAAACAACCATCAGTTGTTAATCATTTGCTAAACGCGAGTGACAGAAGATATGTAAACGGATTCACCACACCAAAGGTTTGGAACAAATGACATGAAATTCATGGGAGATAGGTAATTATTTTCATCTGATATATGTTCATTTGAGAATTGAATACATCCTCATCAAGATACACCTGATGTAGTCATAAATGAGTAGAGTATTTGTTGTTCATATAAAAACATTATAGTTTCCAAATTCAATGGTATCAAAATATATCATCAACAAAATGTTCAGATAAGTTTACAAGAGTAGTATTGTTTTTAGTACGACTCTCAAGCCACATAAAACGCTTACACGGTAGCAAAATTATTGCATTCTCAAAATCTTATAATCTATATTTTTATTTTTGACTAGAATTGGCTGGAAATCTATAAAATTTCAAATGAATTCAATTTCCTTTAAGACACTCACTAAATTGTTGCACGTGTTTTGTTTGCTTTCTTATGTCCCTTACAACAATGAATCAACTATACTTAATTTTGATATTTGATGGAACTGGCCAATACAAGTTGAAAATCCATAATAAATTATTCAAATAGCACTAGGATTGTGAAATTTTCATTCAATAGTTAACAGAACAGTCACACGTACTTCACTATACCATGGATTTTTCATTTCATTACTAACAGGTTAATATTGAAAATACCTAAAATAGCTATTAAGGTTAGAAAACGTTGTCACATTCGAATACATTTCACTTCAATGTTTTGGATGGCGTATCAGCTGAAGTTTCAGTTGACATGTCAAGAAGAGTACTTCAACTACGTCACTGAAGATGACTACCGCAGTTGCAGTTGAAATGTTTGGAGATTGTAACCAAAGTAGACCACGGCAAAACCCGTAAACCATCCAAAACATTAACGCCAGCCGTGACTACATTCCTACATTTTACTTCAGTTTTTTGTTAATTATAAGGATTCTTTCAACGAGTTTTCTTGATATTCAATAAATATACCCTAGGTACATACCTGAAGAATATTATCTACGAACGTGAATTTACATTTCTGCAAATTGGCGTTTTCATTTGGTGTTCGGACTTCGTACTTTTGAATGCATGTTACCATTATTTCAACCGTGGAATTGAATCACCATCAATACCAATTTTTGCAATCGACTGCGCAGCATCGAAAGTAGGAAATATTTATTTTCGTAACCCGAAGCAGTATTTCAATCGATTGCTGTATCAAACGCCAACAATAATTGCTAATAACACCAGTGATGATTGAGTGCATGCTTTCATGGCAATATTCGATTCGATTCCAGCAAGAGTAATAATAATAGTAGTGAACTTCTGACTAGAGTTGAAACTTTAAAGTCACACACTTAGCGGGAATGTGTTAAACAATAATAAAATACTTGGAATAAGAAAAAATAGATATAAATTATAGTTGTATAGTTGGTATGGAAAAACATGTAATTATTTCTAACGTTTACATTCAAATACCACATGGCATTAATTTACATCACGTTGGAAAATGCCAAGGCAGTGTAACAGTTTTTTTGATAAAAGTTTCTTGTATGAATGTTCTACAGGTTGGTTCCCTTTGAAAAACGAGTATTTCTTTATTTGCATAATTTTTGATTGAGATACAGAATTCCCAAACAAGTTCTCAGAATGTTTGGCCTTATACTCTGACATTTATTTTTCAATTGAGAGTTATTTGCTTAAAGGACAAAAAGAAGACAAAAGTTTCCACTCATTCAGCAGACAATGTTGAAACCCCAATTTCGATAATTTCATTCATGCAATTCCCATGTTCTGTATGGAATGAATCAATATACTGTTACTTGCATTGGGGTTATTTTCATCCATGAATTATTCTATCTCTGTGAAAGGTTTGTCGTGATGTTGAGTCTTGAACGCTTCCAGTCACTGACACCATTCAACCCTTGCACAAATTGTAGTGAGACACGAAATTGACGTTCCGTTCCGGGAAAAGTGATTTTTCCAACTTCGTTCGTGGTAATTGTTAATGAAGAGGTTTGGTCGATTCTGGCTCTAGAACAGGCAATTTACATGAAATACAGTTATCGATAATAGAATTTTAAATGACTGAAAATATTCTCTGATAACGCAAATTATATGAACTTTAACGTGAGAGTTGCATGTAATAACATATTTTTAGCAATGACACCAATTGAACTGTCACGGAAGATCGTTGATATTTTAATCTATCCGTAATGTTGAGATGGAAAAGTTTTTTTTTTCTGATTGATTCGGCCGTTACTTGATGAAGATTCATAATAATTTCAAAAATTACAACTCAACGATTTGATCTCTACAAACTTTATTTGAAAAATATATCACATGTTTCGCTAAGGCATTAGCTTCTTCAAGTGATTCAAGTGAAATCACGTTATAGAAGAAATATGCGAGACAGATATTCAGGCCATGTAATTAAAAATATGAATGTGCATACACGACAGAAATGTACTGTTTTCTAACTAAAAATGTTTCACAATTGCTCCAATTTGTGTAACTTGAGTGGACGTCTTTTTACCAAACTAACTATTAATTCGGATGTTTGGTATTCATTACGATCATGAAAATCAAGTTTTTCAGGGGGACATAACGGAAAAAGAGAAATCTCAGGAATGAGAAACACAGAATCAGGTAAATTTCAGATAGATTCAGATTATTATTATTATTAGAAAGAAATAACCCATTTGGTATGAGTCTTTTTATGCATTTTTATGAACTACTGTCTTGAATGTTCAAATAAGTGTTTTAACACATATCGGCCCATACAGATCTGTCCCCGAACCTCCGTTACATTCTAAATGTTGCACCAGCATTATTAATCAATGAACACTCCCCACACCGTGGGGTAAGTTATCATGAGGTCCAAGAATCATATGCTCTAAGCTAGCGCCATGAGCCGAGAATGACAGCCTTCTGCATTTTATCGGCCTATATTTCTGCCTTCGTGCGGCAAGCAATTATGATAATAGTAATAATAGTGATAATAATGTAGTCCTTTTCGACCACCATAGCACGACGATATTTTTCATTTAGTTTTCAACTCCTAGCGTGACGAATATCGTCCGAAAAGAGGAGGAAAAACGGATGAAATATTGAGATTTTCTCTTCGAATTCCACCTACTCTATCCGGACCACTCTGTAAAGATGATTATTTTGATTATTGGAGTCATTGGTGGAATGATGCTCTCTCTACTCTCAAATCTCAAGATCATGCCGGCTTGTCGCACGATGGCAGAAATCTCGGCCGGACAAATGCAGAAGACTCATTCTTGGCTCGTTGCGTCTGCTTAGGGCACATGATTCTCGAACCCAATGATCGCTTTACTCCACGGTGTGGTGAGTGATCATTGGTTGATAATGCCGAAGCGCCCTCCCGAGTGTGTTGGAGCTTCTGGGACTGGCCCGACCAGCTTATCTTTTGGGAAAGGAGGTTATAATAGTAGTGATAGGAAGTACCAAAATCATTGAAAATATTCATTCTCCACATTGACGCTCATAAGAACTAATGTATGTTTTGATTTTTTTTTGTATTCATAAGATATTTTGCTGCCTCATAGGGAAAATGTTCTGGTATTTGTATTGAAATTTGCTGTCAACTGTCATTTAGAAATATTTAACAGATTTTCAATCAGATTCTGGTAGAATGAAAAACCATAAAAACATTTTCGCTATAAGTTTTTGAAATTAGGTTCAACTATTTTGCCGTTCTACATCCATTATCCACTGTATACGTGGATTCCATTCATTAGCCTGAGATATCCCTTAAGTTCGCCCGGCAAATTATGCTCCCCTGGGGATAAGTTGTGTACAATGTGGAATTGTGTAAACAAGGATGAAGAGGGTTTGCCCTCAGGGTAACACTGTAATTCGGAATTCAAAAACTTAATATAGTGTCTCTGAGAGATATATCAACTCAACTAACAATGAATTCCGTCGCAATATTTTTCTTTTAATTACTTCGGAAGATTTATGTTAGAATTTTTCCCCATATCATTCGCCTTCGAATTGTTGAGAAAATATACCAGGTATTTTTCATTCAACATTCAAATATTGGGATCGCGATCATTGGAGTTTCCTATCAGCAACAAGCAAGATATTCATTCGAAAAAAACATCTCAGAACAAAGATGCTGTTATTCAAATGAAAGAGTTTTTGAAAAATTATGTCGAGATGTGTTGAGTTGAACTTTGAAATATTGGATAGTTATGTATTTCGCTGCGTTCTGCTGAGATTCACTGCTCTGAATGGAATCAAGCCGGCTGAGTCAGTCGAATATTCTCCATGAAAGATTTTATAAAAAATAGATAAGTCACAACCTTCCTCAGATGGTTCAGACTATCAAGGTGCTTATGATATTTGGGTCTCCAACTATCAAGGTGCTTATGACATTTGGGTCTCCAATCAGGTACATGTGTTTTCCTCAATTGAAACTATCTCTCTGAGGTTACACTTGAGAACTGAGTTTCATAAATGTGAGGTCTTATTTAGAGCTTTATTTAGATATGTACAACTTTTTCTTCGAAATAGTGGTCCAAGTTTCGAAGGAGTCGACTTTGCTATTCCAGTAACATGAGACATATTAGAATCCAATTCGACACCCAATAAATTAATCGGCGCAGCTAGTGTTTGCCCTGACATTACGATCAACATTGTCACCTGACGGTCATACTTTCAAATAGAAAAAAAAACAGATGTGCTGGTATGAGCAAAGCAAAATACTGGACTTGCAGACTTTGGTAGATCATTGATATACAATAGAGGCAAGTCATTACATCGAAACTACTATGATAGGCATGGTCAAAGACCTTGGAGATAACAGCTCGAGACTCTCCGAGTTTCTTTCTTGCATTTTTGCAATAATAAAAAGCATATGCAAGAAGGTTGCCTGCTGATCTCACTTCCGTAAACCGTATTGATGACATGTATTCTGAATATTCAAGAAACAGTTTCCAAGAAACTTTTTGGTACTCGCAAATTTCTCTTTCAGTTAAATTTGATAAGTCTCTCTATATTTTCATTGTTTTGAAGATACAATACTGAAGAAGTGGGATCATTTAATGGTGTTGCGTTTGTCGACTGAAGTGGAAGTAGCTCGAAAATTGTTCCATAAGTTTTAGACTTCAGAGTATCGCGACGCAAATGGTACTTTTGCAATCTCAGTAATGAATAATGAACGAACGGTATATATTGTAATAATGAACGAACGAATAATGAATGGAATTTTTCCATTCGGTATATATTTTTGTCAAATATTCAAACTGTTCCAGGAAGTTCTACTTCCCTAATAAATTATTCTTTGATGTTTTACCTTGGACTTCATAAACTTCACCTGGGACCGCATTAACACCTCACATCTGAAATTGAATTTACTTCTGTCATCAATACAAGTATCATTCGAAATGATTCGTGCAAATACCGCACTGACGCCATCAGCGAAATTGGAAAACTATGTTGTACACTAGTTTGATACATCATTTGGTAATCTGCTCATATTTTCTTTCTAAAATGTTATTGAAGAAAATACCGTGAAACCGTCACTGATTTCTAACATTGTGAAAATAATACTCCAGGTTTCTCTTCCGTTAATAAATTGTGCTAGTCTACTCTCCATGAAAAATAATCCCCCTAAGAATGAATCAGCCAAAATTCTCTTATGAAATCTGATTCACCCCGTCTGACCTTTAGATAACATCTTATGAACTGCGAATTTTTCAAGAGAGATAATGTAAAATGCCAAGAAGAAAAATATGCATGAAATTTTCTGGGTCGATATATACACTTTCTTGATAAATTAAGGCTTTTCAGCCTTGACTGGAGCTCAATGGTCAATAAAAAGGACGTGAAAGAATCGAGATCAATACATTTAGGAAGTTCCACACTATAATTTATCGTTTTATCGGCCATTTTCATCAGCGTCTACATCGTCGATTTATTACAAAGGTCGAGAAAATGTAGTAAAACGAATCACCTAATGACTTTTTTCAGGCAAAATAAAAACAGTTTACGAGGCAGTTCCTTAATTGTTGTTGGTTTTCCTTCGAGTCATGAAAATTAAGTCGTAATTGGAGATGTTTGAATTGATTATTTTTTTATTAGATTGAAGTGAAATCAATCTCATTCGTTGGAAATGTATCTTGAACCCACGGAATCCAATTTAAGAGAAAAATGCAGAGGCAGTGAAACGTGGGACATAGATGATTCTTTCTGTACTCCAAGAATAGAAATATGAGAAAACCAACTGTCAACCCTTCCTTAAAACACCGAACGACTAGGCATTAGATGCTAAGAAAGTGTCCTTGCTGGGAAAACTAATGGTATTAGTGAGGACTGTTTGAAATTTCGTTTAGTCAAACAACTGGACATCACCGTTGGATCTAGAACGAATATCACACATCAAGAAAACATTTCGAGGGAAAAACCTGGCGAAGTAAATGATGAAAAAGAGAACTGCCCAAAGTCAAATTCAGCCACTCAATGATATTCCCTTTTCTCCTTGCATTTGTTGTTACTCTTTCAACTTTTCTGAAATGCAGTATTTCTCACACTTCTCCGACACCAGAACAAAAATTACATTATGACAGTCATAATGATCTCCTGAGGACGCTAACTTGATTAGCGAAAGGCGCGTCGAGAGACCATATTTTTTGTTCTGGTGTTGGGAAAGTGTTTTCATTAGATTCATTTTACGCCAGAGGTTCCAGTCGAACTATCAACCCCAGTATTACGTTCACTTGACTCATTCAAAATGCAAATAACCAAACATAATGTTGTGTATAGCGAAAAAATACAAGAGTTATTCGGTAGCATAACAAATTCTGTTAAGACGAAGGAAAACAGTCATAATTGAAAAAAGATTGTGACATAAACTGTGCCATTACATCACGCTGCAATGAACCGCTAACTCTTATTGTGTGATGGTGAAACACCAACCACCGAAGCGACATTTTACGTTTCGTTGCTTTTGTTGCTGTTCATCCTACTGACGTATATTACAGCATCACGGTTCGAATAATTTGCCTCCGTCAACTGTACGAACAGATAACGAAGTTATTAATTAACGAAAATGCAGACACGCAGATTGTCAATAGATAAAGTTTGTTTCTGAAGATGTGGATACGAGTATTATTTGTAAATACCTTGACTGAAATAAGAAGTTAACTGGATGAAACAAGAATCATCTCGTAACTATGTCATCAAACTAATATTTCTACACAATATAGGATAGAAGTTTATTATTTGTTACGACCGGTTTCGATTTATTAAACCATTCACAAAAATGGTTCAATATGAATGTCAACATACTAAATACGAGTAGGTCATCAATCGAACAAGTTAATATTTGTTATTGTACTGTTTCAAACTATTAGTTATATTTATTCGTGGAAGAAGTAAGTTTTGATTAAGAACCATTGCCAAACTTTCGAGCGTCTAAAAGGGTAATGTAATTATTGAAATATTACAAATGGAAATGATGGCTCGAGTATTATTTCAAGTAGTTCTGATACCTACACTTTTCTTTTGCAAATTGTGTAATTCAGAAGACATAATGCTTTGAAAGAATGTTTCGAGATGTTCTGAAATGTTGTGGAATGTTCTGGACTGTTCTAGAGCTGTCTATGAGGAGAAACTTGAGCCCTTATAACTTTGAACAAGTAAAACTGGGAACCTTCTCCATTTTTCTAGCTGCCGCTATGACAGGAAAAAATGTGGGCATATATATTCTTCAACCCTCATGTATTTGGGTCGGATTGCTAGTTGCATATAAATGATAGCTGCATCTAGTGAAGTCTGATTACATTAGCGCAATTCTAAAATAATTCTCTGAGGCATCAAAATAATATTTCATTGTTACTCTGTCATTATGGTCTGGTGTAGAAACACAACAGTCCTCTAATGAGTACCAACATGCAATAAATTTATAATTGTTAATGAAATTACCCGTGGACGTTCCATATCGATTATGTAAATACTGGATGGTTGGGTGTTTATCAACAATCAAATATTAATCAGTCCTTATAGGAAACTGGGTATTATTAACTTGCTTATTCGTTCGTGCTCCGAACTGATGCAATGAATTGATTTCTGTCTCATTATACAATAATTATAGGTAATTCATTGTTCAGATTTGTATTCACATTGCAATGGAATTTGAACTGTTATATTATGAGGATAGTGAAACAATTTGATTGGAATGTTTTCGTGATCGATCAATAACATTTAAAAAAATATTTATCATTATGCGTTCGACTTTCGAATGAAAAGCCTCCGAGTAAAATTTCGAATGTTTTAGATAAGTGATGTTGTATTCACTAGAATGGTTTCTGAATTTTACTTCAGATAAACTTTGAATTATCCTTGCGAGATACTTCCAAAAATGAGTAAATAGTTATATAATTTAAGCATCGAAGGTAAAATATGGTGATACTATATAATTTTGCGAAACAACACCGATTCACACAAAAATTTGGATTCAGTTATCACTCACCCTCTAATTTTCGAAGTTTATCCTGTACTGAGGATTGCTTTCTTTCTTAAAGTGGCCGCCATTTTTTCTCGAGGGTGAAATATGTTTCACCAAAAGTAATTCCATAAATAAATAGATTGACCTCAGGATTGATCAATATTCCAAAAAAAAATATTTTCAATATCGAATTTCTCGATAACCAATGAACCGATTTTAATAAAATACAGAAATAATAGACAGGCAAAAGATTATCATTGAAAACATATAAGGTTTACTGATGGGATAAACTTTCAAGTATGGATCTCATATCTCTTCAAAATTTTCGATCCATTGCACATTTTTCAATTGCAGGAGGTGTGAATTGAAATATATTACATCTGGAAAACATTTCAAGTCGACAAGTTGCTGTTTTCAAAAATCACAAGCAATGTTGGTTGAATTTCAATAAACACTATATTCTTTTGTGGTGTCGTTTATTATATTAAATGAAAAGTTGAACAATTCATTAATTGTGAACGAGCACAGAAATCCAACTGTTCCCACAGCGCATACCAGTAATGGATTCTTTCATTTTATAATAATGTATCCAAAGCGGCAGATAACCAATTTACCAAGATAACAGTGTCACAAGTTATAAAAAATAAATCAATGCTGAACTAATTTATTTTTCTCTTCATCTTATTCGCCTTCCAGCTATTAACTTCTCGTATTTACCAATTTGAATGGTAGGTATGTGTACAACCGGAACTTCCTTACTTGGAAGCAAGGCGCAAACATTCCGGATGGGATTATTCAAACATCGTTAAGTACATATCTATTAATAGTCTTGAATGTGTTTGAATTGAAATCATAATTTTCCGGATTACACCGACTAGATTGTGTGTGAAGGAATTTGGTACAAATCCCAATATATGGGTCCTATTAGTTTTGCACTCCCGATTGTGATTTATGGAAGGTATTTTGGGAAGAAAACAAGGAAAACGCCAAACAAGAACTGCTTGTGAATTATTGTTCAGCATTTTAAATCCACTATGAATATTAATGGAGAAACTTGAATATGATGTACGTATATCTGGAAGATCCGGTTAGAGATAACAAGTAGCGGTATTGATTCATGTTTGATGAGATATTACCCAAAGGAACGCCATTCTCTTTTGCACCTGGTTTTTTGAAGATATACTGTATTCTGAGTATTCCTCAGTTACAGACGTACCAATTGAAAGTGGTCTTTTTGTTTCAGCTTTAGTGATGAATCGGCTAATATATTAGAGGTTTTGTCAGTCATTCATGTCTCACAAATTCAATTGCTTTTTCAGTAACCTGTAAACTAATATGGTACTTTTCCTGGTGGAATATCCATCTGATTTTTTCAACTACAAACTACAAAGAGCTACGTTTTACTTCATCTTGTATCCTAATTTTATATCCTATATATCTTCCCATATATCTGCAGAGTGAGGAACCGGCCTTGGAAAAACAGAGTGGATAAATAATCGTTGATATAGAAATGTAGACTTTCACGGCTGGCGTCAATGTTCTAGTTGGTTTCCTGGTTTTGCCGTGATCTTCTTTGGTTTCGGTCTCCAAACGTTTCAACTGCAACTGCGGCAGTCATCTTCAGTGGCGTGGTCGAAGCGCTCTTCTTGAATGGAAATTGTTCATACGCCATATTCTCTTCTCTGTTCCAGATATCGATTCATTTTTTAAATGCATATACATCATCAATAACAAGTTTGGAGTTATTTCTAGGTCTTCTTAGAGTTTTATTATCAAAATCTATCCTACTCGTGTCTCTGAAGATATAAGATCGCAATTCTAAACATATTTGTAAATTTTGTAAAATCGATTGTCTTCTTTTTTTCTTCGAAAGATTGCCACATTTTTGTATGAAGATGGACAAGTAGAAAGCCAGACCTTTGCCATAAATTCATCGGCATTTCTCTTCAGTTCTCTTATAATAATAATAATAATAATAATAATAATAATATGTATAACGTCGTCCAATCGCTTTCCGAATCGGAAGGACGAAATCCCGGCCTTGCGGTTCGGAAGATTGATCGACGTGTACACAAGATGGAGGCTAAGATCACGTCGGCGAGACAACACGCGTCTCGTATCCAATGTGTGATGGACTACAGGGCGGCCAATAGGCCTTT